>JASANE010027065.1:0-16629 GCA_030248225.1 Trileptium ribeirensis
GTTTGTTTTATGCAGCTGCTCTTCGTTCAGTTACATATTGTGCTGTGTGAAGTGCGAATACATCTTAGAAATGTATGTTATTTTGCAATGCATTGAAATATCTTATATATGTGCAGTACCATGTGTGTATGTGTTTATTATGTTATCTTAAATGACAGGGTTTCTATGTGTTGGAATATAATGCTACGTTGGAACTTTTGTATAGTTTGCTGGAGCATTGTAAGACTTAGCTAATGTTGAGGGAGTTTTACAGAAGTAATGGAAATACAAGAGTTTTATGTGAGTCTAGGTCCGTTTAGGTTGATTAGGTTGCGAATTGAAACGTCGCAGTGATGAGAATTACAGCTATGATTGCTACACGTTAATGATGTCGCTGACGTTGGCCTTTATACGGGCAGGTGTCCAAACTGACCTTCGCTCTCTCGGCCAACATGGAACGTAATGGCTGCAACGATACTATGAATAACACCAACGAATGTTGAAGACACTGAGTAAAGTGGTATGTCACAAATATACTGCGATCGAATGTTGTTGGTGATTCCCGGCCACTCGAACCTTTCACCCAAATCTAACTTGCCGCTTATGAACAATGAAGTTGACGCAGATCCTTCTTTCCACGCAATCCAATTGTAACTCATGAAAACGAACAAGCCCCTAAATACAAAAGCAGCAAATCCAAAATCCGTCTTCGTTTGCATAAATTCAACAGGTTGACTCCTTTAGTTAACATTGTCCAACCAAACTTAACATCTCAAATCAACGATTGATGAATATGAACCATGATGACGATATTATACAATCGTACAGTGTGTAATCTTATAATATTAAATAAAGTTCCCTGTAACGCTGTAGCATAGCTGACGAAACTCGTATCGTCGACTAGTAACATTCGCGAGTGTTCTTCGCGACAAGGCCATAGGTTGGAAATATATCGAATTTGAGCGTAAGGGTTGGGTGCCCTAAGCATTAGGCCTACAATATATGCGTATGTATATCATGTATATGTGTATGCATATGCATATGTGTATGTATATCTGCTGGATTTTCGGATAAAATCTTAAAATTTGTTTATACTTAAGAATTCGGGGAAATTCATAAAAACCTATTCTCTAACAAGTAAAATTCACTTAGGTGTAAGAGGAAATTTTACGGGAGTGGAACCAGAGTAAAACTTGGAAAACTTTACATGTAATTTGGAATATTTAGAGAAATCAACTAGGAGAAAATTGGGAGTAAGACTTATAGCTCTGGTATTTAAGCAGTTGCGCAGTTAGATCAGGGCCTCAGTCGGCCACAGAAGCTGTGCAATCAAGGTGAGTACGGTTCAGCCGTTTATTTGTTTAATGTGTATAAAATTTATAACTTGTTGTAGTGTGTGAAATAAAATATATATCTGCGTTATAAGTGGTGATACATTAAGGCCTTAGGATTAAGGTGACACAATTAAATAGCTTTTGAAATCGCATTGGACGTTTTGTGTGAAAGTAAACGTAGCTGTGTGTAATCTACGGCGGAACTAAACTCCCCTAGGACCACGTAGGTTAGATTTTGGCGCCGCAATCCTGGAACCTCGAGCTAGGTGGGAACTACGAACAAGGGCAAACTTCAATTGGTGATATAGTCTCTGATTGGAAATAATGTTGGTGTATTATGCTTTAAAAACTTGGGGGTAGCCAAAAGTGTTTCAATTTTTTATGCGATTAGATGTGTACTGAAAAAACAATGAATTTTGATCTAAATGGGATTGGAGGGGCAGGTCAAAGACAACCGAATATTTTTGAAGCAGAAGATGCCCGTCTTTATTATGGAAACTGTGGAGATGATTTTGAAAAATAGATTGGTATTTTCGAACGTATGTTATTTGCTAATGAGTGGTCAAAAAATGAGATAGCTCGTATACTACCAGCCTTTTTGCGGAGCGAAGCTGCTCGGAAATGGGAATGCATCTCTGGCGACAAAGAAAAATTATGATTTATTGAAAAATTATTTAGTTTAAATTTTGGTACCGAAGTATGTCACATATAATTATGGTGCGCAATTGAGGAAAATTTTATGTGCGCATTAAACAAAACGATTCGGCGATTTGTATTAACTGCAAGACCAAAATCATTTCGAGCAACTATGGCTGAGGCGCGTAAGCTAGAGTGTATTGAAAACTCTATCTGTTGGACTGAGGTAGAAGATTTGGAACAAAATTTACGGCCAACTGATAGTGAGTCCCACAAATGTTTTCAAAAGCTTAACAATTTGGAATTGAGTAAAAAACTTAAGTGTAGTAAAATGTTTGCATGTCATGTGGAAAGATCGAAGACTGTTGCGGGTTCGAAAATAATAATCAACGCTGCTGCGGGAAATGTCCTAAGCAGTACTGAAACTTTTCCTCCACTTTCAAAATTTCCTGTATGAATCGAATTGTGAGAACCCGAAGGGGTTCTAAGACAGATTTCAGGTGCGAAAAACCAAATGCCGAATGGAATTCATGCGATAAACGGAAACGTCACCAACCAATCCAAACATATGGAAGAAAACAGTATGGTAACTGCAGAGATAAGTGTAGCAGAAAGCTGTGAACCTAAACGGAGGTTAGTGAATAGCCTTATGCCAGCGGAAACACATGTGGATATCTCGGTAAAAAATCGGGTGCTGGTTAACTCTGCGTTTGTTAATCTAGTACAGCTAGATGCTCCACTAACTTGTTCAAAGGTGATATGTCTGAGAAAAGACAATGTCTCTGGATTGAAAGAAAGTAAAAATTCTTCCTCATCTTTTACGGATTTACAAATCACCTGTACAAATAAAAAATTTGGGTTAAAAAACACGCCGATGTTTAGAAATACATTTGCTTAATTTAATGACCTGGTCGCGAAATATATTGCAGTACGTGAGCCTACCAATGTAAATGTGGATGTGTTGGAATATGATGTCATTGTATGTTTGCGATTTCTTTCTAGGTTTTTAGAATTTTACATTGTGGTCAAGGTCATTCAGATTCGTCGAACTCGAGACGTTTGGCGGGAATAAAATGTTATGCGACTTCGTGGTATGCCTTTTGTCAAATTACTCTGAATGGACAAGTTATTAATGGTTTGCCAAGCGAGGATTGTGCTCAACGTTCACTTTCTTTCCGGTGAAAAAGGAATCTTGTAAGGACGGTAATATGCGACGGGTTACAAAACGACCATGTAAGTTGGTGTATATTACATTATCATAAAAACAAAATCCTTCAAAACAAGATGTTTTTGGCAATACAAATTTTAAAAATTTAAGTCACGATATTGAAATATCTAAAAATGCTTCTTGTCAGATTCACTTTAGAGATTCAAGCAGTTTACAACATATTGGAAAATTTGTTCGAAATTCGAAAATTGAAATCAAAGGCAGTCAAGTTGGTTTCATAAGTCCGTTTTTGGGAGATATAACGTAATTATTTTACTCCAACAAAGGTACTTTTATTGGCCCAATAATTTGTTTAGTTTGCACGTATCCGTTTTTTCCGAGATTTTAAGGGGGTTTTATAACAATTGCACTTTAATTTTGGTGATAAATTACTGCTAAGCCTTTTGTGAATACTTTTAAAGTGCTATTTCGACATCAATTATGGCTTGGAGTGCCTGAATATGAAATAATCGAACGTTATAAGAATTTTTAGATCGCCGAAGTTTATTTTTAAACGAATTATTGTTGAAGATTTAGTGAAAATTATGTTGGTATTTTGATTACTTACTGTACAAGAGTTTTCAAATAATAGGACATGGTTTCAAAAAATTCTTCTGTTTAATATGTCAACATATTAAAATAAAGCATGTCAAAAAAGGCCTATTAAGCCATCAGCATTTTATGAGGAAGAACTGCGAACAAATTTAGTGGCTAATATCAATCGAATCGTAGCTGTATCCTAGCGTAACCAATTGAAAAATTTAAACATTAACAGGTTCTGAATCCGTGCCAACAACAGGCTATATAAAAAATCTTTGAGAATTTTGGAGAAACGTAGTATACGAAAGAATAAGTCATATTCATTTTACCAGGTGCATACAATAATTGATTTCGCCGTAAGTAACAAAAAAATTTTTTTGGAGTCAAGACAAATAAAGGCTTTTTGAATGAAAATAATGAGATGCATAAAGAGTGCTGAGCTTTCTTTATTTGTGACGCTGTTAAAAAAAAGAACACGCCTCTAATATATACTGCTACCAAAACTTGCTGTGTATGGGTAATAAATTGTTTAAACTCGGTGTATATTTCTGGTTACGCTGATGGTCAAAAAAATTAAAGAATCCGATAGGCAAAAAATTTAGTCATAAATTTTGTATTGAATAAGAAGCAATTGTTTATACAGAAGCGTTGCTTCTCAGTTTGATGTTTCCAGGTTTTGGGAGGCCAAAAATGTTGTGGTTATGTTCACCTGTCCATAACGCTATAATATTCTTTTGGCGCATTAAACATGGCAATGGTCAAAGACAGCTATGAAAGGGCCTTGGAACAAAATGGGTATATGGGAGTAAGCAAAACCCAGGTGAGTTATAAACTGAAAAGATAAAAAGTTTTAGTGGGTGGGTGTCGCACCATATATGAATATCGGTGGAATCTCATTAGGTGGTAATGTTCCAAGCAAAATCAAAAAGGGAACTTTTTCAAAACTTTAAATAAAACCAGAATCGTAGCTGATTTTAAGTAGGGATTTTACAACGGGTCTACAGTCAAAATACTGAGCAATGTATTTCAAAAAAATATTTTTACCTAAAAGCCAATCTTAGGATCTTTATGCAATTTCCTACGCGTTAACAAACAGGCTTCCATCTTTCAAACAATTTTTATACGGATGATAACTTAGAAATAACCGTAAAAAATACGGGAGCTTGCTGATACTTGGTAAAAAAGTACTACATTCTTGACAAAAAACGGTAAAATTTAAGAAAATAAATGTGCCCCCCATTTGAAAAAAGATTTTTAAACCCAAAGGAAGGAGCTAGTCCACATATGTAATTTTAGAATTTGGCATACAACGAGTATAAAATTTTTGATTCATGAATATACGCATAATTAGATGTGTACACTAGTCCTTATTGGTGTAAACAGAGAGGGAGCTTGCTCAGTTTTAAGCTCAAGTTGCTCACAGAAAACCTTTCATGTCCCCTGCTCTACCCAGGTAGCCGTGTACCTGAGGTCGCACAACAGTGAAGATGCACTGTTGACGGCATCCCCGGTAAGCAGTTTCAACCAAGGCTGAGTGTGAGCTACGGCGTCGGCTGGACAGTTTTTATTTGGTATTGTGCTCGTGTTGGACCACTTACTCGGACAAAGCTAACGCTCGATGCTCTGGTAGCGTGTCTTTTAGATATGTGTGCTTTATACGTATTACCGTATGTCTTGGGCTAGCCTCCGGCTTAATTGCCATCTAGTCGCGTGTTTTACAATGCATCTTGTGCTCAAGGGTAAAAAATAATAAACCTTGGGTCGGTTCTCCAACGCTGCACCTATTTATTTTAAATATGTATACTTCAATACAATTTGTTTGCGAACTGGGCTCCGGTTTAGTGGCCATCCAGTTCGACTTTGTTTCAGTATATATAATCCTCAGGAGCGTAATTCCGTGTAAAAAGGGTCAAAAAAGAAAACATTTTTTCGCGTGAACCCTAAATATATCGTTTTATCAAATCACACTCGTGTATACATTTTTGGTGTTTTGTGCCTTTGCACTACCGCGTGAAATTTGTTATCTCAGTTTAAAAACTCAACTCAGTAAACCAGGCGGTATTTTTATTTAACCTTAAAATGAAAACCAAATGGTCCCTTTTGTGTCTCTGGTTATCCTAGGTTCACCCACATAGAAATTTTATGTTTAAGCATTACAACATGTTACATTCATAAAAAATATTTTTTAAAAATTATATATCTTTCGCAAAACAACGACAACAATAGCATTATTTTTAGAAATTATAAAAACGCACAAAGCTCGAATTGAAAATATTTGCGTGAAACTCTTCACAATAGATCAAGTACATAAGTGACATTTGTACAGCCAACAGTAGAATAAGATGCACATATAAATTCTATGGTATGTTTAATGTGGGGCAAAATATTAAATATAAAACTAGAATGTGTTATCAAAATTTTTATATGAAATATATTGACGTAAGTTTCAAATAGCTCATAAGCGCCTTAGCCTGAAGTTTAATAAATGGGTTAATGAAATTAATGTTAAAGGCTTACCTGGAATCGTCAAAACAGTGCATTCCCAAACTTTATTTCAATTAATTTCAAGTGATTATTTTCAGGTTGGATGAAAATCGTTTTCTCCCTTTGGAAAGAACTCTGTGTACCACCCATCTAGTTCGAGCATTGAAAACAACCCTTTTGGGTTGACTAGAGAAAACAAACTATTATGTTTTTATTTGGAGAAATACAAAAAATACTTGATTTGACACATGAAATTGAAATTTGCTAGTATTTGTTAAATTGTGACATTTTATTTATCGAGTTTCGACACTTAGAAGATTTGTTTTACACAGTTCGGATCCTACCAAATCTGTACAACGGCTTTATGCTCGATTACTATAATTCTGCTAGTTACTCTATGCATTACGCGTAACGCGCAGAAGTTGGAAACAGGAACTATGTTAACATTTATGTTGCATAAATATTCACTATATTTGCAAAAAAATAATAAGTTTTAGTTAAAACTAGTGCACACGACACTTATTATAGAAATGCATATGGGTATAGATGTAAACGTACTGTGTATAGTTAACTTGTAGTACTTCAAGGTAAGTAGGAAAAGTTATCTGACTAAAATTCTCACCTCACTGAGCTCCACGGTAATAGTGTACATATTCGCAAGTTGAAAACTGGTGGTATAATTAAGCAAGTCTTTTTTGTGATAAATGTACCGAAGTCATCCCCATAACGTAAACTTACCTGCACAGCATAATTTTTAAATACTGGATTTTTTATATATGACTTATTTTGTGAAACAGAATTGCGTCAGGTATGTAAAATACGAGTTAATGTTATATAAATTACAAAAGTTTGATATGAAATTAAGTACTCAATCCATGTTCGGTTACAACGGATATTATGGTATATTCTATTATATAATTTTAAACTACTCGTCACTTATATCTTAGCCTTTCCATGAATAGCTGTTCCTGAAATTCGGTTTATGTTGTGTGGGATTTCCTGTTAATTGAATTCGAGTAGAATGAGAGAGCGAAACGAGCTCATTCCGCTCCTGAGCGAAGCGAGCGAGTGGAACGAGCATTTTCAACTTTGGCTTTGGAGGGGGGTTGAGGAGGTCCTGTCTGTGTGTGTCTGTGTGTCTGTCGCATCTGGATCTCAATAACGATTGGGCGGATTTTGATGCTCATTCGAACCGCAATGGTCGATTTAGGTGTAGTTACGGAGCCCGATTTTTGAATTTTTCCCGTGGTAAAAGTTATGGGGCAAAATGACGTCATTTTGGCCCATTTTTTGTGCACCCCCTCCAGTTTTTGCGACTTTTCTCAATAAGTAAACGAGGTATCCGCAAACTAATAGGCCTATTCCATGTAGCTTTACCAGCGCTTTCCAATGATATATAGCAAGTTTTTCAACTACACCCTAATCTGGAGTCTATAGGCTTATAGTTAGCGCCAAATTCCATATTTGGTTAAAAGTCGTGGGAAATGCACCTAAATGTGTGCTTATTGCTGGTTTTAGTGTCGGATATGGGGTTTCTAGGCCAACAAACTGATTGCGATTGTCAACAATATTGTGTGGCAAATATTTTCACACTTCTGCTTTATACTTGGTATGAAAAATGAGATTTTTCTCAAGTGTCGGTTTGAATTCTTTAACGTTCTTTTCACGGTCAATTTAGGGTTTTATTGAATTATTAAATTGTTAGTTCATTGTTTTTGTACTCGCTGTATGATGTTTTTCTACTGCATACATTGGCTATCAAAAGAGGCGGGCGTAACTATGACTCATCGCTCACGGTTTATATAATGCTGCACCTGCGTACTGTGTGTAGGCTTTGTTTGTGAGTGCTTTCTACAACAGACTTCGGGGATTGTTCTCACCACTCGAATTCTGGCTCGCAAGCGAACTTCACTAGGGGTAAATGTGGGACTTGGGTTGCAGACCCAACATATAATAAAAATGAGCAACCTGTAATATTTAACAAAATAATAATTCTTTATGCCCTCGATAACATAATATGCTCGCTTACTGTATTTTTTATGGATAGGTGGAAACATCGAAACTCCAGGTACAATATTAGGTCATCAACTATAGAGCGCTTTCGTTTCGTACTAAATTGCATTTGATACTTACTTCTGCGTTTCTGTCTCTTCTAATCAAGATGAGTATGACGCTTCCTATGCGAAAGAGATTGCTACTGAGATGAAAGCTTAACTTGGTCATTATTTCCAGTTAACACTTGTAACTAACTACACAAATAAATTGTAGAGTTACGAGTTAAGTGAGAGAGGACTACTTTAAGTGGATATTATGATCACGCACAAGAATAGTCTTTTCGTTGTTTATTAGACTCGAATAGCCTAAGCTGCAATGTCTCCGCATTGTTTTTTGTACGTTTCTCTTAGCAAAAATTTGAATTTTGCGTTTGGGTGTAGTTGCATAGCATATTGTTAGTCTTTTTTATGATAAATGTACCGAAGTCATCGCCATAACGTAAACTTAACTGCACAGCATAATTTTTAAATACTGGATTTTTTAAATATAAAAATTATTTTGTGAAACAGAATTACATCAGGTATGTAATATACGAGTTAATGTTATATAAATTACAAAAGTTTGATATGAAATTAAGTACTCAATCCATGTTCGGTTACAACGGATATTCTGGTGTATTCGATTATATATGGTTAAACAACTCGTCACTTATCTCTTAGCCTTTCCATGAATAGCGGATCCTGAAATTTGGTTTAAGTTGTGTGGGATTTCCTGTTAATGGTAAATGTGGGACTTTGGTTGGAGATCCAATATATAATAAAAATGAGCAACATGTAATATTTAACAAAATAATAATTCTTTATGCCCTCGATAAGATAATGTGCTCTCTTACATGTATCTTTTTATGGATATGTGGAAACTTCGAAACTATTTAATTTCCAGTCGTGGCAATCTCTAACCCACTGTAATGTAATGTAATGTAATAGTCCCGATTTTCGTTCAAAATTTCGTTGCGAATTTAACATCTAGTTGCTTGAGAGTTCGTAGATAAGTATATACACTGTATTAATAGTTGCTTGTATTGTAAATCCGTATGTAAAGTACTTATATATCTATTCGTTTATTTATTCAGCCGTTTATTTGTTTAATGTGTGTAAAATTTATAACTTGTTGTAGTTTGTGAAATAAAATATATATCTGCGTTATAAGTGGTGATGGATACATTAAGGCCTTAGGATTAAGCTCATACAATAAAACAGCTTTTGAATTCGTTTTGGACGTTTTCAGTGAAAGTTGACATAGTTGTGTGAAATCTACGGTGGAACTAAACATCCCTAGGACCACGCAAGTTACAAGTGAAACAAACGTGATAACAATGCAATAATTGTTTAATTTGCCTTTTCAGTAGTGCGCGTTGACATTATTATCTGTTCATACATCATGCGTCCATATATTTGCTGGAACAAAAACTACTGAAAATGCAAATACGAACGATGCCGACGGGAGTTACGCTGCGTTCACGTTATAATGTCCCCAACGTTTGGAAGCTAGTAATTGATTTACAGTATGTATGTCACCATGACTGTCTATACGGTAGAGTCGCGGCTACAGAGGGACAAAAGTGCCATACAGTCGGGACAATATTACGTGAACGCCGCATTAAACTCTTTACGTGTTAATTAGTACGGTGGAACTGCGCGCTAGTCAGCTAGGCCATCGTGGTGTATTGCTGCTCATTCATCACACTGTTATATGCATTTAGCAAAGAGAATTGAAATGCTGCAGAACGCTAAACTTTCTAAAATTAAGCTAACGTTCTGGAGACAATTCTGAAACATCAGCAGAATATGGTCAAGAGAAATTTAGAAATTCATACGAAAGCAGGAGATTAAAGTTCTAAAGTAACTAGATAGAAGCAGTATTTTGAGTATGTTAAGCATCGTTAAGTACTATTTTAAGCGTTGTTTCTCGAAATCGGATGTCGGTCCAATTTTTGCTGCCTTGGGCAAAATAATTGTTCTCGTTAGCAGTGGCAGCAAATTCACTTGCATCCAGTTTTCCAATGTTATCAATACACTCGACCTGAAACACCCCGAAAACCCCTGCAATTCACCCACCATAACTTATCTTTGGTGTTCTTTACTCATTTAAGCGTCCACATGGCACTGTCTGAACAATGTAAAGAAGTTAGCACAGTCTTTCGCCAGATGGTTTCACGCAACAATTTCTCTGTCAAATACTCGATTTGTTTCCCTCTGGCGGACATATTTGAATAATAGCTCAACAGTGGCGTGCTTGCTCACAGCTCGAAACAAGCATGCAAATTATGGATATCCATCATATATATACATTGTGACATTGCGAACCGTATAAACATACCTTTAATGATGTTTATTGTACATTTATTGCGGATAGTGTTATACTGTGCAATTGTATTTCTTGTCCAGTTAAGTTTGAGCCCAAAATCTGCAAAATGTATTTAGTCGCATTTACATCTGGTCAAGAAATTGGAAATCAAAATCACGTAATTTTGTATCAATGCTCTACAAATCTGAGACATTGCTATTTTAAGAACAACTAAATTATTTTCTCTTTCTCACTGCGATGGTTTGAGGATCCCTTAGTTAGAATGTCTGACATTTAGCAATCCTTGTTTCAAAAAACAATATTGTTTCCAAATCCTTCCGTATATCTAATATGATATTTAGATGTTTTACGACCCCTATTGCTGACACTTTTGTAATTAAATTTGTTATGCCGCACCCATCATTTATCACAGTCTAAACCTGTATATACCAAAGCCCAAAACAAATATATTAAGGCACCTTTTCTCAAACCGCGTAAATGACCATTAGAACTCCCTACCTGAATCTGTTGATAACAAAGCTAGGAATACAAACGTATTTAGGAAGCTCTTCAAACTGGCAGATTTCTCAAAATACTTAAAATTTGATGTGAACATATGAATTATATGTAAGTGGAACTATTCAGTCGCTTTCTATTCTATCTAGTTTTCTGAAGATAGTTCAGTGTTTTGTTAACTGGTGAAATGTATATAAATGCACACAACTCTTGGCTTTGCAGTAAACAACTTTGTTGTTGTTGCGTTTGCATTCACTGTATTGTTTCGTGTGTTTATCAGTAAATTCAATATGAGTGCTAAAGTTCAAAGAAATTTCTTTCTCATCGGAAATGCGTTTCTTACGACGCCCCGTGTTGCTCCCCTGTGCACTTCAGACTTCGCGTATGTATAAAAAAAGCTGTAAAAGAAAGAAATGTTTTCACAGCATCTTGTTTCGGGTTAGCATTCAGGTATTTTTGAATTATAGGCAAGACCTTGTTAATAAATCACTAACATTTTTCAAATGAAAGTCTTAAGGGATTTCAGTATACTGTATAATTAATCAAAATAATTACGTTAGCGCTAACTAATCTTGGAACGGATAACATGCAAAGCAGTTCAAAATTTATGATTGATCAGCGAATAATTAATTATTATTACTAATTAGCTCGCATTTGTAGTTGTTGTCAACAACCTGTATTCTCATTACTCAGATACGAATTTATGGATTAACAAATGCTTATAATATTAACAAGTGATCGTGCAACAAAAATGTGCTTGCAATCGAGTAATTATGAAACGTGTTTCAAACTGCAGTTTCTGATCAGAGATTGATGTAGTCTTCATTTTGACAAATGCTTCGGAGTAAAATCGTTTTTTTGTTTATTCCGTATAGATTGGTTTCCAAAACTTCAATATTAAATTTATCATGTATGTGTGGCGTTATATCGAAAACATCTAGTTATTTTTTTGTAAAACGTGTGCGAGTTAATGAAGAGTAATCAGCAAATTTTAACAAATTGGGTATGAGCAATATATTAACAACAAAACTGTTTGTCGCCCATGTATATTGACATGCGACAATTTAAACAACTTGGTTGTTTCGATACTAACCTCATGGTGCAGGCACTTATACACCATGACCAGGTGGGAGCGAAGACGGCGTAGTTCCAGTGGTTCCAGTTTTAAGAATATCGATCGCGTTTGGTAGGGCACAGGATCGAAACCGACCTAAGCGTACAATATGCGTATGAAGTACCTTTGAACTCTTTCAAGACTATTAATCTCTGCTTCATCGCATGGAAAGCAAATCTGCGAGCACTATTAAAGTATGGGCCCAACATAAGTTAAAAAGATTGTAGTAAATCATGTTATTGGTAATAAAACACCTATATAACATATTTCTCACACGGTATGCCTTTCTTTCAATACTGCTTTAATGAACGCTAATTTTTAGATCTTTATGCAAACACCAATGTTTTTGGAGTTTTCTATCTTTTGGACGGGCACACCGTTGAGAGCATAGCGTAAACTCGGATTTCGACTCCCCAAATGTAGTAGATTACACTTCAGTGCTAACAGAGTTAAAGGCCAATTATTGTCCCAGTGCCCTATTTTGAGCAGTGATTCCTGAAGGCATTTCCAGCTTGTGCTGAAGTCTTTAGATTTTAAGTTAGTAAATAGTTTAACTTCACTGGCAAATATTTTGCAAGCAATAGAATTAACATTAACACTAATATCATTAATATACAGAAGGAATAATGTTGGTCATAGTATCCTTCCATGATGTACATCTGATTTTACCTCGTGGTAGACTGAATATACCTTATTTAATTTTACATGAAACTTTCTCGAATGAAGAAAGCTCTGAACCCATCTTTGTGTATATGCAGCACTGTTGAACGATTTTAGCTTAGTTCAGTTGAACGATTTAAGCTTTATATGTAAGACCGTATCAATAGCTTTTGCAAAGCGGATGTATGCGATGTTTATACTATCTCCTGCATCAGTAAGACATGCCCAGTCGTGAAAACATTCAATAAGTTGCATTGTTGTACAGGGTTTAGCAACAAAATCGTGCTGGTGACTATTAAGTAGTGCTATCTTAAAGATGAGAAAACATGGCTTTCATTCACAATATTTCTCATAACTTTTTAGTAATTAAATAGCAAAGAAATATGTCAATAGTTTAATGGATTAGCAGAATCACTATTCTTATATAGGGGCACTAGGTCGGCAACGAACCATTGTCCCGTTAATACTTTTTGTGTAAAGCTATGTTCAAAACTTGCGTACGGGGAAACATTATAGTGTGTCTCGAACCTGGGGCACGAAAATTGAGTCAGATCGTGCAGTGAGTGACTATAGTTGTTTTTGAGTTTACGTAAAGGTTTGTGAACAATTTGAGGTGTAAACGTAATCCAGATTAGTTCTCCATACCGGCCACTTTGGTTAGTTACATATGGTAGATTTCCGCCGTCTTCTACAAATACGCTAGAATATACGTTTGCTAGCAAGTTACATCTAGCAGTATCGACAACAACTTAACCCTGGTAATGATTACGAATAGTCGATACGCCGCATTCTGCAAAGCAGGGATTGTTTACATACCCCAACAAGATTGTCGTAACTGTCCCGATTGTCGTAAGTGTACCGATTGTGGTAACTGACCCGAATGTCGTAGCTTCTTTGAATCTCGTATTTGCTCTGGTTGTCGTAGCTGTCCCGATTTTCGTAGCTACCCTGGTTGTCGTAACTGTCCCGATGTTGTAATTCTAGCGATTGTAGTAACTGCCCCGAATGTCGCATCTGTCACGATTATAGTAACTAGCTTCATTGCGCAACTATCGTGATTGTCGTAACTAGCACGATGGTCGTAATGGTTTCGATTTTTGTAATTGCCATAACTGTCGTATTACCACAATCGAGCCAGTTACGACACTAAGACCAGTTAGGATAATGCAGCTATGGACACACATAGACATACATAAATAAATAAGCAAACAGCCTAGAAATAATCAGGAAGCCCCTAAAATTGATATGGACCCTTGATGCAATGCACGCCATATATAGACAAAAAATGAAAACGCACTACGTTTTGGAAATCGGGTTAGTCGGCTGTAATTGGCTTGGCAATATCCATGTGAAATATCTGGCGTTTTTTACGTGTACGGGGTCAGCAAATTTCAATGTGAAATTGCAAAATAGTGACCGCGAACAGCATGCAGCGGCCTCGCAATGAAAACATCATGTTCACATGACTGACTATGAATGCTGACTACTTTCTGAAGCAACATTACAAGATATATTCTGATGCATTCACCTACGCGCCCGCCATAGTTATATAATTATTCAAATAAGTTCCATGTATATATGTTGTACATATTTACAATTGGAAATCGGGTTATTTGGCCGTAAAACCCTTGAAACATTATGAAAAAACGTATATTATTGACAAGATGGACTCTATATTACAAAAAACTATCGCATGCAGCGTGCTTGATGGCCTAATAGATACTCGCTGTAATGTAAAAAATTCAATAATATGCCGAAATTTGAACCGTATTCCAACCCATAAAGGCCCAATGCAGTGGCGCAGCTGTGAAGATGCGGCTTTATTATATGCGATTTCTTGACAGTTGTAGCTGGACTAGAGTCACTGTAGGATGAACCCTCCCCCAACCCCGCCAGAGTACATTGACATACCACACAAAAGTAAACTATGCGGAAAAAATGAAAAAATACGTACAGTTAAATCGTGGTCGAAAAAACTTCAGTAACAAACATACAACAGTCACAGAAATTTTGCAAAACTGCCAAGTCAAAGAAATTTATGAATCCGTCAATGACTGAAGTTCAACAGTAGATAGAGACAATTTTTGGTGTTTAGTACCTTGGAAATGTCAATTTTCGTGTTACATACCTAGAGCTAGATACGTAATCTGCATTGCTTGTTTATGTTATGGCTCCAAAACCAGGCAGTGTCGCTGTTTGTCGAACAGCAGATTTTCAGTATTTAATTAGAGGTTAACATAATATGTCCTTTTGTGATATTAACAAACGTGTTCATACAAATTTGAGTTTCACCAAATATTAGTTGTAACAAAATTAGTACAACAACATGAAAAATATTGTTTGTAATTTCTGGAGCCCGACATTCCAAACAACAACTTTTAGAGTTGTTTTCCCAGGCATCAAGAATTTGTAACCGATTTTGTTTCGTATACCAGACTGTAAAGTTTTTTTATACAATCTTCGGTTCTGAGACATCAGCGGTTTTCAGCCAGGCCTTCCGTGGTCTCGAAAGTTCATGGTTCTCGTACCATGAACACCTCATACAGGTTCGAGATACCATCAAATTATAATGCGGTTTTCCGTGGCCCCAAAAATTTACACTCGAACATGTTCATTGCGCTATCCACTACGCAACAAAATGTTTATACAGCCTGTCATTCTGAAATGCCATCAATTTTTCCACTTAACCGAATCTAATAGAGCTTTTCCTATAATAAAATATGTTGCACAGTGTCAAAACACAGCTTATCTATATACCGCATCGCTGTGTTGTTAAAACATGCCCATTTAGTTCCAGGTCTATTTTGACTTCAACTATATAAAGAAATCGGTTCCATTCTTTAAACTGCTTTGGTTTATGCTAATTTAGAATAGGCTGTATGAGTTAAGTCAAGGTTTTTTCTTTACCTTTGTATTCCGGAATTGAGTTTAAACCTTTTCTTATTTTTGACGTGATTTAGTTGAACAAGCTTAACTGCAGTTTTTATATATTATTGTAAATATTACTTCCTCAATTTTATACACATATGCAACATTCGAATTCATAGCGGCGTGAACAAATTACAGGACTCCATAATGATTCATGGCACTTGATTACGTCAAATATTCCCACTCAATGAAAAATAACAGCGTAAAATATTTTGCCGTTGTCAAATGCATTAAATATCGAAAAAATATTGAAAATTTAACAACTTATTAAAATAGGAAAACAAAGCTATGCCTATGCCTATTTGTACGATGCAACGTTTATGGATTTTGATTTGGGGGAACTAATGCTTTCTCGCTCGAGTACATCGGAACCATGTCCGTTATAGGTAGTAATTCGTTTGTAGCGGCGCTCGAATGTTTTATGTTCCGTATCGAAAATTTTAAAGATATTTTATTGGCTGCCATCATAATTACCTCGGCTCAATATAAGCTTAACCCGTATTGCCTGTAGTAAATAAAGTATTGCCACAAAACGCGGCTTCAGGAAACCGACAATAATCTAAAGGTCTCAATTTCTCAAACAAAAATTTTGGCCACAGTTGAAACTGCAAATATATAGTGGTAATGATATAATCTTTACGACATTGAAAAACTTAAAGAGGGTGACCACTGATGTAGTATAATAGATTTATTAAAATGAATTAAAATTAAGAAGCTGCTGCAACATATTTGCTCTTTCGGGAAGAGCTCTATGCCGCGACAACAACTATTCCGCAGCCATGATAGGTCTACAATTCAGTTCATAAAGATGAGCAACGAATAAAGAATGTGTCGGGCTTTTGCTGCGCTAAATTAAGTTCCTTAAATTTGGTTTAAGTATGTAAGTGCGC
>JASANE010027066.1:0-13211 GCA_030248225.1 Trileptium ribeirensis
CAGCGACACCTTGGCATCCGCGACACTTGTTCGTGCGACACTTGGGCGTGCGATACTTGGGCGTCCACGACAGTTGGTGTGCGACATTGGGCAGCTGCCACAATTGGGAGCGCGATACATTGGTGTGCGACTCACGTATGCTAATACGTCAATGCGGTCTGATGATATATAAAATTATACATTTATTGAGAAAAATAATTGTCGAGAATTTTGGGTACCACGGGGGACCATTGGGAACATTTTTTCATAAAAATCATGTAAATGGATATTTGAAACTTAACAGGCTTACCCCGTATTGTAACTAAAACAGCAACATCCATGTTGCGAGATATACTAATCAAAACAAAGCCAGCATAGAACGAAAAAAGACTTAAAAACAAGTAACTAAATTGTACACCCGCATTGTACACCCGCGCAGCATATTTCAATTGTCTCATGTCAATATCTAAATGATTTTCAAGCGTGTTATTTGTAGTAACAATGTGCAGCATAGAAACCAAGTATCGCGGACACCCAAGTCTCGGACGCCCATGTGTCATTCGGTAATAAGACAGCAATAGTTGATCATATCAAGTCGACACAGTTGCGTAGCCAGAACCTTCCGCACGAGAGAGGCACTGGATTTGTTCTGGGGGGGCACATCGTAATCCTACCAGGTGCACGTAAACATGTACTTCGCATTTTTGTCATCCGTCAAGAGGGAGGGGCACACGTGGTACACGGGGCGTGGAGTGTGGGCATGGCGTCCCGTGTCCCCTTGCTACACCCTTGAGTGGACATGGAAACAATTTATGAGAGTGAACCACGGAATCTATATAGTTCATGGCTCATTTTATCGAATGTATAATAATTTCTGGTACTTCCCTCCAGCAAAGTTTTGGTTTCGCTGAAATCGTTCAAAAGCAAATCAGAAGCGTTGAAAAATGTCATTTGAGCTATCGCTTGTGTTGGGCACGAGCCAGTGAAGGTTAGACACTACCGCAATGACATTACGTAACCAGTACGCTGCTAACATGCATAGAGTGAAAATGGCCTAACTAACACATTGCTAAATGTAAGACATATTGCAAAATGCCTTAAATATAATATCGTATATTTAGCGATCCGCGTGAACTATTAGTATTTCTATAACTAGATATATCAGTCGTTGTAAAATTAAACAGTACAATGAGTTTGGCCCCACAACTAGCACACGTTACCTACTGCTTTGTATTTGATATATTTTTGACAAAATTACCTATAATAATAGAGAAAACACGTTTTCTAAAACTCCGAGTTTAATGTACACAGTCTGAAAAATTTACCATATCATTTGCATTTTAGGCCAATCTGAGTCAAATCAGGCTCATTTTTACACCACAAAATTATTATCATAGACTAATCTATTACCTGTTTGTATTCGTCACATGTTTATAGTGTAACAAACAATATTATATCGAACAATATATTTTTGTTTGGTTACCACAACGTTGAAATTTAACAGTTGATCTCACGCGAGATACAAAAGCGAGTTGAGTTTGAAATACACTTACGCGGTAGGCAAGAAGACTTAAGGCACGTTCATGCACATTCAAAAGAGGAAAAACCGATTTCTTCCGTTCGTGAACAACCTGAAATAGGTACAAATCCAGGTAGCTACCGACTACATGTATGGCACAAAGATTTTACTACATTGTCGTTTCCGCGGTATAGTTGCCAAGAAGGGTTAGTTGTCCACACCAAAAATGAAAACAAATAAAAAAACTGCGGAAATTACAGAAATGCACAAGCCTTCTAGCACAAAATAAGTATTATGGCATGGAACTAAAACAATAAAGTGTTCGGACTTGAAAGGAAGGTGTGATTTTGAAACGGTACAAATTAAAACTTAACAAAAATTACAAATGTTTCCAAACCAGACGATGATATATGTACATAGGTTCTTGTCACCACGCAATGCATGTAGTTTCGCACTGTTATAACGTCCTCATCTTCAGTAAAACTAAATATTCGTGATGAAAATTCAATAAATATATGCTGTTCGATTAATTTTTAATAATAAAACGATGTTGTAATAAACTTGTATACTGCAGAATCTTGAACTGTCAAGAATTGTCACACCTATACAGTGATCCATTAAGATATGGAATGCTTTCGAAGACAATTTATTTAACGTCAGATGGTATGACAGCGTCAGCAATGAATCAAATTTCTAAACAGCTGAATATTTAAAATATTACTCAGAAGATGACATATTTTAGCGTAGCATATATCCAAACGTACATAAAAGAAAAACCATAGCTAAACAAATAAGTTTTGCTATAATTGTCGGTAAGAAACAACTGCAAGGTACGACCGCGATTCAGATGGCTCTCGAATAGTTCATGGTGCAGTACTGACGTAGCCAACTTTAGTCAAACGGTGCAAAACACGCCACGTTAAAGGAGAATTTTGCAGAATTTTGTGTCTGTGCAGAATTTTGTCCATACCAATGTGCAATAAACATTTAAATTAGTCAACTTAGTAAATTAACCTTTTAGTAGCTGTATCGTTTGCTAAACATGAGGTATAAACAGCATAAATAGAACCGCAAGCTAACGCTAGTGTTATATATCTTACCAGTTTTTTTACAACTACGCAGTTGTATATTGACACGATAATACAGCTTGAGTTGCGCATAAATACCTTATTTGCTTGACATTTAATGAAGAATTGCTTAAAATCTTAGTTATTAACCTAACATATATACTAAAAATGCGCTTAACGCTTGAACACATAGTTAGCCATGGTACAACTCCGATATGGCATAGCTAACCGTGTATTGAATACTTTGTACGCAAGGTTTGCGTTGTTTTCAGTTGTTCAGAGTCGCTGCACGCACGGCTACAAATCTTTGAACGCCCGATTGTCTATGCTAACACTATTAGTTATTGTAACACTCTTCTGCTTTGGTGTACTACGTCATTGAGGATTTAAAAATTTCGCTGGTCCTCAACAAAATGGAACGGGGTAAGAAGAATGAGACAAAATGTAGCTTGATCCGATAGCAAATTATTTTGGTGTGATATTTTGTCAGTCTCAAACTCACACTATCGCCCATACACACTTCCAAATTACAGAGCCATATTTAAGAAATTTTGAGAGGGGTCATCGACTATTTCGAGTGGGCGTTAATGATGATTTGGAGTGAGGGGCAACGACTATTTCGAGTGGGGGTTAATGATTATTTGGAGTGAGGGGCAACGACTATTTCGAGTGGGGGTTAATGATTATTTGGAGTGAGGGGCAACGACTATTTCGAGTGTGGGTTAATGATTATTTGGAGTGAGGGGCAACGACTATTTCGAGTGGGGGTCAGTGATAATTTGGAGTGGGGGCAACAACAATTTTGAGCTGGAGGAACGTTTATATAGGGCGGGTGCGACCACTGTTTTAAGTGGAGGGGGTGGGCGGCCATTTCCATGCGAAGAAAACTCCAGTGATCTGTTTTCAATATATGTGCTATCTGTGTTATATTTGTGTTATAATCTGTGTTATGTTTAGTCCCGCAAATGCAGTAAAAATGAATTCCTGCAGTGTATGCATTGAAATTAGTGTTTATTTACGTTGAGCAAACCAAACAGTAACAAACATGGACTATATAAAGAAAACATATAAACAAAATTCAGTGCCCGAATCTGTGTATCACTTACGTCATCCGTGTAGAGTCCGACTATCAAGTAGTCGCCTTGTTGCTTTGCCTTCTCAAGGAAATCCAAGTGGCCCGGATCTTCGATGGCAAATATTGTTAGTCAAGGATCATTATAAACTCAGGTACCATGTATAATACAGCACACGGAAAACTATTGTATAAAATACTTAAGCAAGGAAAAATGTTTGTCGACGGTCAATGCTTACTGATGTCAATTTAGCAACAGTATTACATTATACTTATACAAATTAAAAAATCGTTATAAACGAATGCGGTCCGACCTAATAATTTAGTGGTTTAGTCTTCAATTCGGAAATTTTGTACGATATACTATGTATTTCATTCAGCATGCTCCATACTCATGATTAATGATTAAACGCGGATTTGACATTTATGCACAGATTACCCTGAGTGTTGATTTTACTTCACTTTCTTCGGTTGACAAATTTCAGTTTTTGACAGTTACTGGGTGGCGTTGACACTCGGTTCAAGGGATGTGAAACGCAATTTCGTCATTAAGTTGAAGGCCACTGCGTCAAGATATATACGAATAGTCGTTTTCTATTCATATTTTCACGTTGTGGTTAATTTAAGTGCTCCAGCATTTACGAACGGTGGAATTTGGCATCTCAATGAACTTCATTTAAAAAATTTGCCTATAAACCCGCATACAATTAAACCACGCTGAATGATAAAGCTAGTTAGTAATGATTATCACGTGCATTAGATTACCACTGTTATTACCATATTTCGTCAAGTTATACACTTCGCAATTTACAATATATATAATAATAATTTTTATCTACTTACTATTTTTCACATCTCTCGGTACCACTGCTCACTCTGCTTTTGGTACCACTATTTACTCCATTCCTGCTATCACTGTTCTATAACGTTTTCATTTTATGGCATAGTGTGCCATATACGAAATGCACTGCCTTGACAAGTATCTATTAAGTACGACAAATCTTAAATCTAACAGCGTTCACAGAAAACCAGCAGTGCAAATTTGGCTTGGCACGAGGCAAGCTTGCTATTTTAGATAAGTAGGCATGAGATAAGCAAGAACGCACGCCCACGACACATACATTTTGAGACAATAGTTAGATGCCCTCCCCCCAATTCGCCAATTTTCTGTTGCGCCCCCTCTCTTTTTAGTAGCATACTGCGTTCCTGCGAGTTGCATCAAAGTGCCACCTTTAAACTGGACTAGCAAAAAGGATACGAAGTAAATCAAAATCGCCGGCTGTGTAGACGACTTTATCTCTGGGCTAAAAATAGTATAAAACATTACAAATTAGAAAGTTGTTGCAGAACATACAAAACAAATTCATTGAAATTAAAAATGCGTTGTCTGATTTTTAGTAAGTAACTTCCGGTAACAAATTAATTTTTTTATAGATTTAAAGCATAGATCCGAAAATTATATATAACAGTGTTGTTTGACTCGTAAGATTTGACGTTGGCCAGGTACACCCAGTTCCCATGTGTAAAAGTGCACGTCTGCCGGTGCTCACTGCGCTAAAGGGTATAATAGTAGGTCTTCGAAAAAATGTGCTCGCACTTACTGATACTTCCATCTAATTCTTAGTGTTCCCATTTGGTTTTTATTCTTGACGTTGCCGTCTCAGCTTGGCATTAAGCCACGTTACTGTGTAGTGCCTGTAATACCAGTCACATCAGGGGACTACGTACAAAATAGTTGAGGTTTGTCTCCAGCTAGAGATTAAAATATTGTAAAGTTGATGATTCACATCCCAAGTTAAGGGTATTTCAAAAAAGCAAATTTCCAAACTTTTACGGGAATTTTCAATATTCAAATTTCCCCAGGTTTGACGAAAATTTCAGATAACACAAATTTCTTAAATCCATAATTTCTGCATAATTAAAAATCCTAATAATCCAAATTCTCAAGGACTTTCGTCAATGCACTTTACGCAATCCTGGAAGGTGTTCCTGCATATCATTAAGATATGATATAGAAAGTCATAAAAAATTTAGTGCGGCAAATTGAGACTGGTTTTGACAGCCCTTCGACTTTAAGCTTAGGTTATTCAAGTGTTAAAATATTAGAATTACCTATACGCCATATTTCATGCTTTAGACTAGAATATTGTGACCGGCTTGGCTTGCATTTTACTTATGGCATTCCAGATTTGTTAAGCCTTTTGTACCACTATGTGTACTCAGTGAGATTTAATCTTTTATTAACATATAGTAGTGCCACAACTTGACCTATAGTTTCGACTCGTATTCATATTCCCAACTACAGTTGTATTTGGGCCTTAGATTATTTATTAGCTAAGATCACATTGCTACTACAAAAACTGCTAAAATTTGGTATCGCTGAATAGATTTTTATAAAATGCTGCTCTATTTACATTCTTCCTATGACTTTTTTATGTTATATTATGTCCAGTTCCTGAATCCAATTATTTAACTTTGCTACCGCCATCACAGCTTTGGAATTTCAAAAGTTGTCAGCGTCGGAATTTACCAAATCCCCGAACATTTCTAACCTAGCGACTACTGTCCCAATCTATCAATTTTTCAAAATTACACATTCCGTAAGTCATATTTAGACGAATTCGAAGACTCCCTAAAAGATGCCCAATTTCCAGTTTGCTCAAATTCCTAAACTTCCAGGTTTCCTAACTTCAGATAGTTCACAAAAATTTCAAATCTTTAAAGTTTCCAGGTTTCTTAAAATCGCACTTTTTTATTTCGACAGGTAACCTTATTCTAACGTTGCCAGTTTCTCTCAATCTCGGATTTCAGAAATTTCCTTGTTATATGAATTCCCACTTTCTCAAGTTTCCGAATTCTATAAACCACAAATTTTCAGTTAACAAATTTCTAGTCGTTCCGTTGTTAACGTGTTCCATTTTCAAATTTATCTTATTTTTTAAAATTCTGCGGAATTTAGAGAAGTCCCTCAAGTTTACTTTTGGGCTCTTTCAGCTGCGAAATTATTTTAGTTTCTTGCAGTTAACATTTGCATATTGTTGTTTTTTGTGGATAAATGTTTCAGATTTAAGTCTGCGGTAGTCACTTGTAATAAACATTAATCTTTCACCACATTGCTCTCTCAGGGGTAATCGTAAAACCCTTAAGAAGTGTCCAAGACTGTACAGCGACATTATGCTGTCTCGTATCTCGGTGCAAGAGACTGATAATTCTTATAGGCGACTCTGAAGATCTTACTGCTTAACTACTTGTATACACATGTAGGCACTGTAGTAAGTGAAATTTTTTGTCTGAGAACTCCTTTACTCGCATGGGTTTAGGCTGGTTTAGCGAAACATGGCACGATAAAGTGCGAGATAATATTCGTTGTGCTAACGGCGAATACTTGTATACAGATGCAGCCACTGTAGTAAGTGAAATTTTTTGTCTGACAGCTCCTTTACTCGCAAGGATTTAGGCTGGTTTAGCGAAACATGTCATGATAAATTGCGAGATAATGTTCGTTGTACTGACGGCGAATACTTGTATACAGATGTAGCCACTGTAGTAAGTGAAATTTTTTGTCTGAGAACCCCTTTACTAGCAAGGATTTGGGCTGGTTTAGCGAAACATAGCACGATAAATTGCGAGATAATGTTCGTTCTACTGACGGCGAATACTTGTTTATAACCAAAGGAAATTTAAACATCCAAATCGGCACATGCATATGAGACTGTTGTTGTAAAATAAATTTGCAGCTGATCAAATTAGAACATTTCGATACTAATTACACATTATGAATGGCAAATCTTAAAATTATATAACCATGCATGCAAGCCAAAATCTTAAACAACGTATTTACAAAACGACACATACAAAGTAATATATGTTCAAACCCCCAAAAGTGTTATACCTTTGGATCCTTTTTGTTGCTGAATTGAGCAAACTTTCGGGACGAAGGAATGAAGCTGCTGCTGCTGCTTGAAACAAGGCTTGGCGACCATGAATCGTCCGTGAAACGCTGAAATGTCATTCCTGGACAGCTTTAGTGGTTTTTTAAACTATTACCACATCACATAGCTATGCTTATATATAAGACAAGCGAAGTATATATAATACAAATCCGCGTATTATTGTTCATCGGCTATTTGAGTGTAATTGAAATGTTGGTTTGAAAATGGGTAACAGAATAGAGCTGTTGAGTTGTTTAGTAAATTATTCCCTGGTACTTGTATATATGCAAATAGCAAAAATTTATCAGCACCAGGGTCATTCTTGGCGCCTATACGCTGTAGTGCAACAATTTTTATCTGTGCGTTTCACTGCTTAACGATATATTACATAAAACGTCATGATGTTGATGACGGGTTGCAGGTAAGTTTGTTTTATACCTTTAGCTCATAATGAAAGTCTCAATGAATATCATAGTCAACAACACAATAGTATAAAATTGTAATATTTGCGTTTTGTGTTATCGACGTTACTTTATCCGCTTTGCTTAAGCAAATATTATGTGTACTTTGCGACTACAGGTTTTATAGGAATAGATTTATGTTTTATGCTCAAAGCTATTTGGACGACAGTTCGTCTTTTTCCTGTTTTTCTATGGATGGGAAATTTAGCTCAAATTTGTTTGTATTCCAACAGTAATCGCGCTGTTGTACCACGGTTGCCTAAATACTGTCGCAATAAATTGGATTTATTTACTGTTATCGCTAAATCTAAATATATACCGTTTATAGGTACACCGTGCTGTTCGCACACAGTTTTATCCGTTTATAACCAACAATTAAAATCTGAAATTAACCAACACAACTTTATGTGAGCATTCTACAGTATACTGATAAGAATTTTTAATTTTGCGTGAAACTCGCTAAGCAACACAATACCCTTTTAGGCCAAATGTTAATAAGCAATTATACTTGTTTCACAGCAATTCTTGAAGCATTACTAAATGCATCTTCCTAATCCACATATCGCACATATCTTACATCATCTTGCTCCTTAGACGACGTTATTGAGCTGTTAAAGAGCTGTGAATATCAAAATACAGCAATGAATTACCATTCCAACACGCTCAAGACGACTTGAGCCACTGGATAAAGCCATTTTTGCACTCTCTATGTTTTATCCGTAAGTACTTCTTAACTGAACAGATGACACGTGGGTATTCTGGTCGTCTGATTATAATCTCATAAACCTCAAATTGTCATACAACGTCAAATAGATTGCATGTCTTTGAGTTTAGTTTTTGCGTGACTTTGATTCTGATAGTTTGTGTAAATAGGTAGCTGGGCTTGTCACCGGTGAAATATTGTATAAAATTTTACATCGAAGTGCAAATTTACTTACTGCCTGTCCAGGTTGTTGATTTTGAACCACGCCTGAATCATAGAGACCAGATAAGTCTGTAATTCGTAAAATTCTGAAAACGAAAAATGAAATACATCAATTCTGAACTGTTAAATTGGTAATGGAGTTGCGTTATTGCTACAACTTCGTAAATCATGAGCTCATGATAGCTTATAAGGAAACCAACATAAATTGCTTGCATAATATAATAGGTATACGGCTATCGACACTCCTATTTTGCTGTGTAATTGTCTGAGTTATGGAAATTATCAGAACATTTTGAATTTTAGGTGAAAATCTGAGTTACGTTTTCCTTAAAACAAATGTGTCATAGTGGTAATAAGTATCTGCTTTCTATAACATTCTAAAACACGTTAATATTTACGATAGTGGTTTCCGGAAGAAGGGTTATCAGCTGAATAATGTTCTACAGGTTCATAAAGCAGTCTAACGCAAATTTAAATCAATGCTTGTTGATTATTGTTTATGCACCTTTTCACTTGAAGATTATGCCTAGACTCGCGTTCACATAATAAATTCCCTGTAACCTCTAACCTGTCAATGATATCTGTCGTTGATACTCCATATGTACGGTTGACGAACCTAGAATATAAGAAACAGGTTCCTAGTATAGTGCAAACCACAATTGTTAATTAATATATAAATAATAAAATATTTGTTTTAGTAATACTTGCAAAATTGTACAGTTCAACGACTATTTGTTACAATCGTTGTGTTTACTGATTTTAAATAACTTATCTGCTGAATTTTGCTTAAATATATTCTTAATGTAAGACCATATTAAATTTAGCAATGAATTTTTTGTAATAATGGGTCTGGTTGTATCAGCAATGGATCGCACGATTTTGGGAACACGCTTTCAGTGGGATATACCGAACGATACGAAGTAATTATATCAATTGATCCTAAACCTAAAGATGTGATCAGTTGTGCCCAAAGATGTTATTAGTTGTTCTTGTGAGTACAAGTTGTATCAAATCTAGTTATTAATTAAGTTATTAAACCATAACTTAAGCTGCGCTCAAACGCTAAAATTTTTACTTCGAGTTTCAGCTCAAAGTTTTATCAAATAATGAGCTAAAATTTTGATCAAAATATGAAAATTTATATTGTATTTTCGGTGAATTTACGGACGAAGCTAAATTGAAACTGTGCTACACTAGTTTGTAGTTTCAATATATTAATGATGAACTATTCATGTATGGGTTTGTTTTTTACTTCTATCAGACTAGGCATTTATCTGCTAGTATTTCATTACATTGCCTAATCTCATTATTTAGGCCACTCTCAAAAGTCAACTGCTAGAGACCGTTCACGATTCGAGAATTGGACACGGCAATCGTTTCGGTTTTGGCCTCACGTGCTTAACCGAAACTGAAAAATTTAAGAAAATATCTATTCCAGTAAATATATTGCCAAGTGTGCATGAACGCAACATCGGAAAAGGTTTAAAAAACGTTATGAGAGCGCAAATCCGCATACTTGTTTGGAAGCAGGAAAAATTATTTATTAAGCAAACGCTGTGGTGACACCTGCCCTAGATCATAGACTGTGACTTATAATGTCTTTGTCTTTTAAATAGAGATCAGTATCAGATAAACTATCAGATAAATAGAGATTTAAATCAGTATTTTCGTATGTTTTGGATATTTATTGTTCGACTAAATAATTAGTTTTCTATATATTTATCAAAAACCACAATTCCTTTGTCATTGATTTCATCTTTTAAGAGAAAAATCTGTTTACTACACGGGGTAAATGTGCTGGTAGTGTCAGTGCTATATAACATGTCACAGTGATGTGAATGAACTTGCACGACACTATAGCTTATAGTAGTAGTGATTTGAATGGTGTTGATTATTCGTTCAAAAGCACATAGATAAAGGCATGACGGTTTATGAGATCAATCTTCTTACACAGCAGTCTTGCCAATTTGTAGGGAAACAGTCTTAGTTGTAGTACGCTATACAGTCTATAGATACTGCAATCGCCTTTTTTCTTTTGAAGTTATTTTCTGATTCACTATACACCAAGGAATAGCTGGAATTCAGGTTCCGACAAAACTCGGATTCCTGTTAAAATTTGTTCCGGTTCCGGCTAATTTTTTTTGCACAAGTCTAAGTTTCGGTTTCAAGTCTATAGTTTCCTACTCAAAATTGGCTAGCACATTAAGATAGAACTCCAATACTATTTTTGGTGCTATTTGTGTAAGATAGAAATCTTTTTCTGTTTTGTCTTAGCTCTGGTGACTTTTATTATCTTTATCATTCGCCGCAGCCTTTTTTGACCTCGACTAAAAAGTTTATAAGACACAGGACTCCAATACTATTTTTGGTGCTATTTGTGTAAGATAGAAATCTTTTTCTGTTTTATCTTAGCTCTGGTGACTTTTATTATCTTTATAATTCGCCGCAGCCTTTTTTGACCTCGACTAAAAAGTTTATAAGACACAGGACTCCAATACTATTTTTGGTGCTATTTGTGTAAGATAGAAATCTTTTTCTGTTTTGTCTTAGCTCTGGTGACTTTTATTATCTTTATAATTCGCCGCAGCCTTTTTTGACCTCGACTAAAAAGTTTATAAGACACAGGACTCCAATACTATTTTTGGTGCTATTTGTGTAAGATAGAAATCTTTTTCTGTTTTGTCTTAGCTCTGGTGACTTTTATTATCTTTATAATTCGCTGCAGCCTTTTTTGACCTCGACTAAAAAGTTTATAAGACACAGGACTCCAATACTATTTTTGGTGCTATTTGTGTAAGATAGAAATCTTTTTCTGTTTTGTCTTAGCTCTGGTGACTTTTATTATCTTTATAATTCGCTGCAGCCTTTTTTGACCTCGACTAAAAAGTTTATAAGACACAGGACTCCAATACTATTTTTGGTGCTATTTGTGTAAGATAGAAATCTTTTTCTGTTTTGTCTTAGCTCTGGTGACTTTTATTATCTTTATAATTCGCCGCAGCCTTTTTTGACCTCGACTAAAAAGTTTATAAGACACAGGACTCCAATACTATTTTTGGTGCTATTTGTGTAAGATAGAAATCTTTTTCTGTTTTGTCTTAGCTCTGGTGACTTTTATTATCTTTATCATTCGCCGCAGCCTTTTTTGACCTCGACTAAAAAGTTTATAAGACACAGGACTCCAATACTATTTTTGGTGCTATTTGTGTAAGATAGAAATCTTTTTCTGTTTTGTCTTAGCTCTGGTGACTTTTATTATCTTTATAATTCGCTGCAGCCTTTTTTGACCTCGACTAAAAAGTTTATAAGGCACAGAAAGATAAGCCTAGTCGAGAAAACACTAATATGTTTGTAATTTTTAAAGCAATGCTCACAGTACAAAATCAGCGTTAGCTATAATGTTGTTTGAGCCACAGCCCAACGGATACTGTTTAGTCTCTTGTGACAGACAATAACTGACTAATGCGTCTTTAGCAATTAATTTTCATATACTCGTGACATAGGCAATTTTGAGCATTTCAATTTGCTCAGAATTGTCTAATACTAGTACATAATTCGAGTGGTGTAGGCAAACGGGGCGACCTTGACCAAATTGAAATTCCTCTTCACAAAAAACGTAGTCCAGTAATAGAATAAGGCGGAAATTCTCAATACATATCGGCGTCTTTTCCTTAAAAGCGTGTTCTGTGTTCAGTAAAACAATTTTCAATTATTTCAGGGAATTGAATGAATGCTGGGATTTTCTGTTCTCAGGGTTAACCGCATACAAGCCTTGAAGTCCACTTTAAATATCAATAATATTGGGTATAAGCACAAAATATATCAAAAGATATGTACAAATACTAGAACAAAGAAGCGATGAGATCAAAGATAATGTTCGAAAATTTTCACGCTCGAAGTTTGAACTCAAATTTAGAAGCATTGGCATCTGCCAGATTTCTCGATTATAAATTATAGCCTAATTTTGACCAAATTTTGATCAAACTTGGATCACATTTTGAGCTAGAAATATCAGCAGAAAATTTGAACGTGTGAACACAGCTTTAGAATTGGTTGCACCGCTGTATGTTAAATTGTTACTCTTGAATATGCTCTTAAATAGTATTTTTGCAGCGCTAATTTGACGTCAAAGTTTACACAAAAGGTGTTAAAGAAGTTTTAATTTTTCGACCTCAGACTTAAGACAAATTAACTAAAATTTAAGTATTACTAATCTCTCATGTACGTATGGGCTGGGGGTGTAGTGGATGTACGCC
>JASANE010027067.1:0-21428 GCA_030248225.1 Trileptium ribeirensis
ATTATTTTTAATGCATTTTAAATCCACTATACCTTAATTTCTTCCTTCATCTGTTTTACTACGTATAAATTTCGAAAAGCAGGCTACGGATCCGGTTTAAATGGACGGTTCCGGTTCCGGTTATTCCCTGCTAATTAGTTGAGCGTGTTAGCCTATTTTATTTCAAACAAAAATTTTTATGTTTTACAATAAATAATTAATCTAAAGCTATTATTTTGGTGCAAGTACTACATCTCACCGTAGTGATTGCGAATCTGGTGCGTATTTACTAGTCGAGGAAGTTAAAACATGCTAATTAGTTCGTGAATTAGCTAATTACTAATAGCTAATTTTTAGCGAGCAAGATTTTTGTATGATGAATTTGACATCAATTACCTAAAATTTGATACTTATTATAAATTGATTAAATAGTTAGTTGAAACACATATACAAAAAATAAAATACCAAATGCTCTGCCTGTTGCTCGACTCACATTTTGTAATTTATTACGTTTACTATTCTAGTATTAATATATAATATATAAAATATTTCTCCCTGCTATTTACCTCCCCCTACCAGATTTCAGGGACCGACTTGACCCAGAGAGCCCCCTATTGTCAGACGCTCGCCGTAACACCAATCCATTTTTGTGGATTTTCGACCTCGTCAATCTAACTGCTTATAAGACGACAATTGTTTAATTAACCGATATAATGTAAACAGCTCGCATCAGCCTACCGATTAATTGCTCATTTTTAAACTTTATTAGATTTTTACGATATAAATAGTGACATAAGCGAGTCCAAGCATGGGAGGTAAATGATTTCGGCGGGTGAAATATATCAGTGAGTAACCAAAACTAGAACTGTAATTTTTTAGCAGCAATCAGAACCTGGTCCTATCAATAAGGTAAAATAAAAGAACATAATATGCTTCTTGTTTGTTTGGTAGTGAACTATTGGCATATAGTGTTAGTTAACGAGTTACACACATTGGTTTGTTTTAAAACTATACTGGGCGCGCCGTTCAGCCGCTATTGGCCTCTCCAAACTGGGAGTGGGCCTGGCCCATGGCAAAATACCTCCCATGTGACATAAAAAGCACCCCAGTAACAACACTCCCAGGTGACATAAAAAACTGTGACCAATTATTTTTTACAAAAATCCATATCTGACTTTAAAAATTTGATTAACCCCAGCAAAATTTTGAAGTGCTGTTTTTAACATAAGTTAGCGGCGTTTTTTTTTCACCATTTCTGAGTTTATTTATTAACAATTTTAGATTTCTGGGCTGAAAAATGTTTCTCTGCTTATATCAGCCAAAATAACGATGGTTTATATTTGCACACAGCATGTTGCAACGTCTTTGTTGATTACAATCCCAAAACTAAAAAATCCGCAAAAAGTATATGCAACATACAGCCGCGAATTAGAGCTCTGACCACATCCTACTGGTTAAAACGGCTAATAATTGGTTGTTGAAGACCCTTTATCAAATCTTGCCATGCGAGTATTTATGCCTCGCAACCCACATCTCGCGACAGCGGCGTCACATCAAATACAGTATACCGACCTTATGCCAGAAATAGTTTTTTTTAATTTTATTATTATTGCGTGTTTGCGACTTCAATAAAGTATATTTAACGTTACAAATAATGCTGAATGCGATGATTTTATAATGTGATGTGCAACATAACTATACTTCTTCGCGTACTTTATTAGCTTGAGCATTATATTTTGATGACAAGGAACTAGCTCCGCTGCCTGACGACAGTTGCCGAATAAATGGGCTAACGACATGTGCTTCACGAAATAAACGATCTTGATCACCGTCGTAATAGCTGAAACATTTTTGTAATATACGGAATTACAATTATAGCACAATAAAATATAAGATCTATAATAAATAACTTTGAAAATGATTATCTTGAAGTATCTCCTTTTATGTGATTTACGACTGATTGCATAGCATTATAATAATTATGATTACGTTAAAATAAAGCATTTATTTATATAACACTGCTCACTTCCACAACTGAGTTGGAAGAGCCAAATAATAAACTAGCTGTCATGAATTTTGCGAGAACATATTCAAGTATTATGCTAATCTGTATACAATAAAATTTCTATAACACTTCGTTCTCTTCGGTTCGATTTTTAAGAAATGACTTTACACTAGCACACATAACACAAACGGAACAAAATAGCAATACATGTTTATGATATTAATACTATTGTAGAGAAAATTTAGTATTTTTAATTATCCGAAACCCCGAATAATAATTATACCTTATAGAGAGACAATATAATTATTTCACATATACCTTAAAGTGTATATATACAGAAACAGTAAAAAAAATACTTCACAAAAATGAGTCCGGCCAACGTCTCAAATACCAAAAGACTTGCATTGTGTTCGCAAAACTTCTAGCCTAATCTTTGAACAAAAAACTAACGAAGTGAAACACACATACACTTCCATTAATCGTTCTCGATCCCATTTAAAATGATTTAGCAAAATCCGTGTTGTCGTCGCTGGAATCTAAAACGAATATGTCGTTTGCAGTTAGTCGTTACAAAATTTTAGTGAAGAAGCTGCGCCAAATATATATATACATAATTTATTGTTTGTTAGCCTCTGAATTATAATAGAGCCATTTTTCGATACACTTCGCGCAACGTTGTAAGTATACGTAGTCAATTAAAATTTATCACAAATAAGCCACGAACTGGTTGGACGCGCGGAAAAATGACCAAATCTTTGGCTCAGACAACGTGTGCCATAAGTTTAAGTGACGAAATTCCATCACAAAGCACCACGCCAGAGAATCTTCTTTTATACTTTTGAAACAACACCTATGCTATAACATACCCAGTAGTTAATTTCTCAACAATAATTGAACCAGATATGCTTTAATTCCAATAACCAATAGACACAGTAGCAATTTATAATTTAAAAAAATTTCAAGGGTTTCATGAGGAAACATGGCTTTTAAACAATGAAAGCAACGTAATTAAGGGCATAAATATAAATATAAGTTGTCAATCTTCGTCGTTTTGAAATCTCCACTTTTGTGGTAGGTATTTTGACTTACAGCCCGAAAACTGCTGCTCTGACAAAAATTTTACGTAAGAACATTGTACCTTCTGGGGGACCAAAATCTTATTTTTATATTCCAAGCCTGTTGCGGAAATTACCCTTGGTCCCTATTTGGGGAAGATAAGATAATTTTGATCCCAAATTTCTGTAAATATATCTACATCTATGTCGTAAATGAATATTGGTTAGTCACTACAATATCTCAAAACCTCTAGAGAGATTCAAACCTCAAAAGATTTAGATTGTTTATAATGCTACTATTATTTCGAGTACTCACCACTGACCACACTGTTAAATTTGTGCTCCATCTTTCCTGGAAACACATTTATTTCTTGGAATTAGTCGCGGTTAACTTGTACTGAACTATAGTTTCATGTCCATTGTGAATAGCCAGTAAGCAACACCACAGTGGTTTTATGTTGCTCCAAATATATTACTGTATGGTATGACAGGCAGGCCATTATATTATATAATTAAACTAAATGTGGCTCCCATCGTTCCGACACCTGTGAGCAGTTAAAGAGCAAAAAGTTCTAACACTGATCCAGTGACGGTTCCACCAGGGAAGTGCATTTGTAAAAGGAGAGGTGGTAGAACAATAATGCAGCGTGTAGGCGTGTGTTAACAAAGTTGAGTAATGCGTAATAAAACAGACAATAAGTTAATTTTTCTTAATTTTAAGTTAAACAAATAAAATGCTGAAGTTTGAAAAATCGCTATTTCTGGCAAAGGATAGCGAACCATTTTCGGGCATATAGAAATGCAAAGACGGGTCAGCAAATCTGAAGATTTCGACGAGCTGATTCTACATGAATGTCTCAATTTTTTAAAGATATATCTGTAACGCGCGATATGGGCGGCCTAAACACTAGTACCTGTATGACCAGGTTTGGCAAAGAACCCTTAAAAACCTGTTTTTGTCATTTTGGCCCGGAAGATTATGTCTGAGCTGTTCCATAGAGTACATCGTTATCACTTCTGCGATCAAACAAAAAAATACCGAAATCCGTCGTTCCGAAAATGAGTTATGACTTACAGCGACAGACAAAACAAAAAAGGCAATATATTTTAACGACTTCCCCCTAGCGCCCTGAGTAGAAACTTCTTTTCCAGTAAACACATCTTGCCAAATCTATATCGTTATAATTAAACAAAAATACCGCATATAAGGTCGAGTAGCGCATGATATAAAACCAGAAAATAACATATTTTTGTCGTCTCGGACATTTAAGGGAAACTACAAGTATCTCGCACACGAGGGTTAAACGGAGTGAGCGTAATTTCATTTTAAGTTATCAGCTTGTTATAACAAGCTGTTTTTGATGTATATATACCATCCTAGGGCCTCTTGAACCCAGAACCCATTGAAAATCCTAAAACCTCGGTGACCCTAAACCCATCGAGAACAGCTGACAGCGCATTAAGTGTTTGTGCTGGTCTGTAGATAACCCACCCATCGTGTTCAGCCTACCGTAAAACCTACCTAAATACATTTCTTGATGATATGTAGGCAATACGAAACCAAACAACTGAAGACCAAACCTATATTCTGGAAATCGGGTCCATTTGACTTAAACCAAATGAATACCCATGAAAAGGCATTAAATATGCAAGCTAGATATCAGATAACCAAGTCATTGGACTCAGCATACCGAGGCACCTCTATAAAGATATGATGCCATGTGCAAACTACTGAAATAGATTAGGGTCATTTCACGCTACGATGACCTTTTGGTCGGGGGGGGGTAAAACTGGATATTTTGGCCAGTAGCACGTTAACGTGCAGGGAACTGGTAAAAATGTTATTTGCGCCAGGAAGCGTCATTAGTTAGCTAGTTCAAACAAAAAAAAATTTAGGCTTCACGCACGCCGTAAGAGGCTGGACATCCACATAAGTCCCAAATTGACAAAAATCGTAATGACTAATTTTACGACCTCTTTTTTCGGGTAGTGTCGTGGCTCCGTGTTCGAAGTTATGGCCCAAATTCTTTTCTATGCAGGATTAGTTAGGTCTACACAACATTTTTAATTGCACGATTTTCAAATCTACTCCAATCATGGAGAGTGACAGCTGTCGATATGGCATGAACCCCAGTTTTACCCCCCCCCGACCAAATTCCTTTTTTGGTCATTGCTCATTACTTATGCATGGTACATAAACGTTGTTCATATATCATACCTGTCCCCTGGATGCCTTTTGAAAAAATATTAACCCAGGTGCTTGCTGTTACTTACCCCAGCGCTAGGGTCAAAAGATCGATTTTAGCACATTTGCTTACCCCCCCCCCCCGACCGTTGCTAGTTAGGGGTATGGTGGAGTCAGTAGAAGTCAATTAATTTGTCTGTTATGGTTCTTTCCAATCATGAAGCGAATGGTGAAACGACCGGAGCTCTATCTCGCGCCCAACCTGTTGATCTCAGGCTTTTACCCACCCCCGACCACACTTTTACCCACCCCCGACCACCACCAAAATGTGGAAAAATCGAACATACGATGTTATTTCGAGGAAATTTCACGCTTTTGGTTCATAATACATTGTGGCAACACATTTGGACGACATATGTCGCAAAATTATGTTTTTTTAAAAAATTCTAAATTTTCCCCCCCCCCACGACACTGGTCTCAGGCATGTACACTGGCAGTTGATATGGGCTGCCATTTTGTACCCTCATAGTGGAAATTGTGGTATAGAATATCTTACATACCGTTTTCAAGTTAACTATGCTGGTTAAACACGGTCGAATTGGCCATTTCACATTTTTATCCCCCCACCCCGCCAAATTTTACCCCCCCCCCCGACCACAAGCTACTTCCGGTATTCTAACATATCTGGCAAAGGGTATGTTTTGAATTTTTTTGCATAACACTTCCCCCAGGCTAAACTATCGATATAAATAGCTACCGTTTATGGCCGCTTCGTTTCCATTTAATAACCGGTATAAATCGGCACCCCGTGTTTTAAAAGTGTTAAATTTGACCCAAGAATAGGCATAAAAAGCTTAATTTTTGATATACGGAGTTCCGCATAACGTCATTTTGACCGCGCTGACGGGCTGCACGAGATACAATCACAAAATCGAGGCTAGATGCAACCTGGAGCATACCAGAGGCCATTTTATGGTACCTTGCGGAGCAGCAGGGGGTGGTATTTGAGAAGCCATAGCATAAAAACGGTTAAAAAATTTACTATAACGACCTCGAATTACGGATCCTTGATGTTTTTTGGTCATATGGTGTAAAAATGAAGATAATCGGAGCCAAAAAAGTCATTAGTCATTTTTTCTGGGGCAAAACGTCATCGTAGCGTGAAATGACCCATTATATTCTGGAAATCCGACTATATCTGGAAACTAAATCTGGTTTATTGACATTAAACTCATTGTAAACATATGTAATATGCACGCTAAGCTCTGGATAACCAAATATTTGTATTCAGCCTTCAGAAATACCTATATAGACCTTTGTTGATGGCCTGCACGCAATAATTAGGCAAATGAAAACGCACTACATTTTATAAATGAGGTTCGTCGACCGTAAAACCCTCGAAATGTCTATTATAGACAAGTTGGACTCTAGATAGGTAAGTCATCGCATCCTGCGTGCTTGATAGCCTAATAAACACTCATTGTAAATTAAAAAAGCAATAACAGGGCGAAATTTGAAAAATGACTATTTCTGGCAAAGGGTTGACGAACCACATTCTGGAACACAGCGGCTCAGGAAGTGGTGGCACAAAAAGTCGTTGATAGTAAAGTTGTAGAACTCAATGAGTTGGCTCTGCATGTGCCCCATGATACGGATTGCGAAACAATGGTATGCCCAGATTTGGCAAAGAATACATTATAACCTGTTTTTTTTGCCATTTTGACCCAGAAGATGGGATCGGAGCTGGTCTTGTTCAACTAAATAGATAGATATGGAAATAAGAGGCCTCAACTAAAGCACACAATATTTTGCCTTCGAACAAAAAGGTGTCGAAATCCATCCATCCGAAAATGAGTTACAGCGTCACCCAAGAAATTTTCACGATTTTTCCCCTAGCGTCATCAGTGGCAACTCCGCTTGCTACGTTTCAATTACACTCGCTCTTTATCAACTATCTCAACAAGTTTACCTGTGAACACATCTTCCCAAATCTATATGATTATAATTTGCTGTATATATAAAATAGTTTTTGCCTTGCACAATTGTTATGTTGGCATGATACAACCTATATTTCACACAATGTCACGCATTAAATATTCTATACTATAGCATTTTCAAAATTTCAACAACGGCGATAATCATCTGACTTTAAAGATGTTCGTAAAAACTCCATTATACTGGAATGTAAGTCAACATCGATAGCAAAATTGAACACAGTATAGGTATTCCAACATTAAAACATATTGTGAGATTTACTGATGTATATTACTGGGCTCTCTAATCGCTAAAAATTTTACCAGGGGCCCCCTGGTTCCGAAGTGGGGGCGCCCGAATTTACCAAAGAGCATCTTGTCAAGAGAAAAACGGTTAAAAATCGTCAAAAACACTGTCAAAATGCTTTTGAAGGAGAGAAAAAGTGATTTTGAAGCAAATTTTGATAAAATTTGAGAAATTTTTGGCTTTAGAACGTAAGTTTAGTACAAATTTTGATAATTTTTTTTGTACTTTCGACCGATTGAAAACAAAAATTGTCAAGAGGAGATGAACTGGGGGGAGCCCAAAATTTTGCCAGCGGGCACGAACCGGGAGGCACCTGTTCTGAACCAGGGCGCACCGAAAAATGCCAGCCACCCACCCAATTTGGAGAGCCCAGTTTTGTGAGATGTACTGATATATGTCTGTTTAGGAAAATTTTTGTGAATAATATATATATACTATTCTTGCATTTACGTATTGTGCTATGGAGCCCGGTAAAAAGGTGCTAGCGGGGCCTTTACCCTTCGTTTCGTCAAAGCGCTCGTCTCAGCCTTGGGCGTGTTGTCGCGGTGCCCGCCAGAGAAAGATATATGAGTACTCGTGCTTTAAAACAGAAGGAATGATTACCACTGAGACAACACTGGTGGCTCATAAGTCGTAAAGCTAATGAGTCTATGAAATATCAGTCAAATGTCTCGATAGCATGCCGGTCTGCAGGTGTCTAAGAAACTGTTCAACGTACCTTCTGGGTGACAAACCACGAGTAAAATCTCTCAAGTCATGGGTCAAATGAAAATGAAGTCAGTGGAAGCAGGCTAAAAATGCCGGCGCGAGTGTTTTGCTAATAAGTCAATCACGGTCTACTTAGCATGACAAGCAGAAAAACCCATCAATTTCAACGAGCGGTTCATACGGTCCGTAGCGACTACTATGGGGCAGTCACCAGGTATCTCATATCTGTTACATTTCGGTGTACCATTGTCAAAGCCTGATCACCAAGAGAGTTCTGACGATGGAAACACGACATAGATACCAGGACCTAAACTGTCGTGAACGGTGAAGGTCCTGCGGCTCTGTAATGAATTATTGTATTATAGGTTAGCTAAATAAGCAAAAATGCCAATGCCTGCAAAACTACATAACTAACCACAAACTTTATATATACCTCTATACCTACGATTACAAATGACCACAATTTACATACCTGAACGACATTGCTAACTTCGCGTATAATATCACACATATGAGCAACAATTTGATCCGAAGTAAGAACTTCGCAAATCCAGTCATCGTGGTCTCGCGATCCCCTTGGTTCATCATCCACCACAATGCCCTGGTCATCTTCACCACTTTCGACGCCTATGCTCTACAAAGAAAATAAGGTATATAATGAAGCAAAATTATATACATAGTAAAAGCGCTAAACAAATATAACGCTAATGCATTCAAACGCTTCAAATCAAACAAAATGGCATGTACACCTGTTTACGCAACTGTACCTTTTTCGTCGGCGGTGATATGGAAATAAATAGCGAGTTATCGCTGTCAGGGGCGCACTACGCCACTTAAAACACACAGCCGCTCCAAGAAAATTGAAAGGCCGCCAAAGCGAGAAAGACTGCCCCTCCGTGCTGCGCCCTGGGCCGAAATAATCATTATGGACGGAAGTGGATGTGTGTAGCTAAGAACATTTCAATTACTATACGGTCGTAATACTAGCTGAATGGGAATTTGCCGCATTCTCATGCAAATTTAGAATTTCTTTATTCCATAGTTGACAAAGGTTCTTGGTTCCTGAGAATTAATATATACGCTCTAGCCTCAATTACAATGTGGGATGAAAATGATGTGCAGTGACACTTTCTCTCTCCTTGAAGTTTCACGAGGTCCATCATGAAACAATCACAATTTGAAAAGACAGTAATCCATATAACTTAGTATAAATGATGCACCATGAGCAAAACTTTCGGTCCCGAGCAGACCGTAATGTCGTCTTCACAGACTAAGTCAATATCAAAATAACACTAAAAAGAGATGGGCACAGAACTACCTAATAATTTGGGGCTATGAATCGCAAACTGAAGCAATGTTACTAAGAATTGCATAAATAAGGTGAAACCCATATTTTGCATCTATGCACTACCAAAAGATCTACGAAGACTTATCGGAAGCAACAAATAAAATAATTATAAAAAACTAATCCAAACCTCATTATCCGATTCCATTTCCGAAAGAAAATCTTCATCTCCTTCCATTATACCACACCGGTAACATAAACGAAGTGTAGGTACGTAGCTACAAAATTATTTTACAGATAGTAGGCACAATAATCTGATGAAATCTGGACTGGCCACAGTGAGAGTGGAAGGGGTGCGAGAGACCACCTCTCTTTTCAATCCCCATGTTCGTGAGATTTCCCCCACTCGACTGAAACACGCATGTTCAATTAACTCCGAAAATTTTCTGTCCTTAAATTGATGTTTTTTCTATATAAACTGTTTTTAAACATATTCCTAATGCTAACACGTCGCGGGATAGCCGGAAAGTACTTATGCAACAGTAAAAAACATGAAAATTTTTAACATTTTTAAACAAAATTTAACTTCCACACTGCGACATTTTTCCTGAGAGTGAACGTGTGGGCCCCGAAATCGCCACTTTTTCGGAAGCCCCTGGACAGGCCAGTACATATTAATTCGTTTCACGAATTCTATAAGTTAAAATCAGGGAATAACCGGAACCGAAATTTACGGAACCGGAACCAGCAACCGGAACCGTACATTTAAACCGGATCCGGAACCTGGTCTAAACCTGAATTTATATATAGTAAAATAGATGATGGAAGAAATGAAGGTATAGTGAATTTAAAATGCATTAAAAATAACTTTTGCATTAAACTTAATGTATTGCGATGGTATTATTGCCTTTCTGAATCTTTAAAGAGACTGAGGAAGCTAATAATGTTTATTTATCGATCAAATATGTCGGTTTTTGGACATTCAGAGCAAAAAAATGTCTTCCACTATATATACACCATTACGTATACTGCGTCAAATCGAATGTGCTTACAAAGCTTGGAGCGTAGAATACACACTTTAGCTCTGTCTCCAGTCGCCTCCCTTTACTACACATACGTTTGTTGCATGTACTTCCGAGGAAACGTAAAATTATTGGTTTATATGATTCTAAGAGAAAATAATAGATAGAAGGTAATTTTCTGATCGGTGGTCAGAGACACTGTTTAGGCTAGCGTTGGACAAACAGTGCCCGTCAGTTAGATCATAATGATGATAACTTTCTAATCACAATGCTATAAATGAGACACACTGTGACGCTGCTCGCACAGTTTCAATAAATACAGTTCATTGCCAAGAAAGCAGTTTCTAGCTGCGTTGCAGATAACGTTAGTTTACTTCAATTTAGATTGATTTACCAAGTTTACAAGCGCACTGGCGGTGCTTGACGTAATTAATGTTAGCCAATCATACCCTAAGTACTTCTGCTTAAGCCATACTCTGTTACCGACTTGGACCGGTTTAATTCAAACGTATCCCACATACTTCTGTATGTGTAAAACAGCTGCTACAAGCATCGACCTGGCTTTGATTTAACAAACTCCTGCAGGTTATTATGAAAAATTCCTGCTCAAATTATGTGCCCTACTTACGTTTCAGACGGCAAATTGGTTAGTTAATATTTTATTTTGCTTGGTTGTATTACAGCTTGATCATTGTATAATATATATTACATATGTTTGGATTACAGGATGAAGCAAAAAACGTGGAAAATTTCAAACAAAATTTTTAAACCGGAATTCCGGTTCCGGTATGGTTTTTGCCCTTTGCCGGAACCGCAACCGGAACACGATTTTCGCCGGAACCGGAATTCCGGTTACTCCGTGGTTAAAATATATTTAAGCTTCATGGTTTGAGCAGCATTCATTTAAAATGTTTACAACGTAGGCCTATATCGTCTTGTACTGCTGCTAAAATGTTCAATTTTTGTTGCCGAGTCGAGCACATGCCACAAGGATGGACAATAAAACCATCAACTCAGTTTTTACATGAAATTCCGCAGTTTTACCCTACATTTTCAATTTCATGATACTATAAGTTTCTCAATACAGGATCAAGTTACTTGCACTTTCAGCGTAAACGTTTTTGCACAGTTTCCGGTGCAAAAAATAAACAATATTAGCATTTTCGTTGAAAAAAATTGAAAATGCTTAGATTGCGCAGCCGAGTTGGGTTTTCAATATTCAAGACAGAAGGCCACCAGTTCATGTTGCTGGCAAAATCCGGCGCTCTCAATCCCGAAATGGCTGCCTTTCCGGCTCATACCCATGGCAAATTTTGTAGCGAATGTAAAAACCAGAATATAATATATATGGCAATTATTAGTTTATTTATTATTATTATATATTTTATTATTAGCAATTATTAATAGTAATTAGCAATTATTTTTAGTTTCAACAAGTGTGGGTTCTATGGCGTTAAGAATTATTTGGAAAAAAGGAGCTTTGTCATAGATAGATAGGTTGCAAGACGGTGTATACATGCCTGACTAGGCCACTGTGGCCCTTTCCAGCACCCCAAGACCAAGTTCAATCTGCCCTGCTCTTCACGTAACCTACTATGCTTAATTGGTTCCAATCACATAGATCACTCTCATCTAACGAGCCTGTTTCATAGAAGTGCTTACGTAAGTCCATTAATTGTTTTGCAGTCTATTAACAAACTTTTAGCAGTTTCTGGCTCACGTACATAACATATACATTATTTCTGATAAACTATTTTATATAAATCAGACTTAAACGTCCCGTGACCTGTCAGATACTGAATGGCAATTCTTTAGGATCTTTATTCAAGTTAAAAAGAAACTGTTATCTAAGTTTGTCGGGTTTATTATGGCGTTTGTTGCCACCAAAAAAGAGGATCCGGATTTTCATTTAGCAATTCTATCCGTGCCTTGAAATATAATGCTGGGAACGCATGTTATTCGTGTTAGATCGACTAGCTTCACAGTTACCACTAAGCATTTAGCGTTTTCGAGACAACATAAAAGTATTCCAATAGGGCCGCATAAAACGGTAAAAAAGGACGGCATTCGTCACCTGAAGATGTGTGGCCAGTATTGTCCCGCTGGAAAGTTCAAACTAACGCGGGTACTTTTTAGTGGTCAATATCGTTACCCTATATTTCACGCTGCGGCGTGCCTCTTACTTAGTTCGATCACTCCGGTTCAAACATTTGAGTATCAAACACGTAGCAAAGAATGTTTATTACAAAACCGGATAAAACAATTATATAAGGCATGAGATTTCCGCACTTAGCACCCGTAGGCTGTGACAAGTTTTGACTCTCTGAGCAACTAGAGTCCACCCGTAGGTTGCTATCCGCCGTAGTATTCTTTAGTAGGTACTAATAATCGTATCGACAACGCTTTTAAAAAACACCGGATACTTTCGCCTTCCTCTAGATATTGTCACCATTCGGCACTAACACACTCCGCTGTTTCGGCCCCAGATCCTATTAGTTCAGGTTAAACTATGTGCTAGTTTAGTACACCTCTTGTGGGGCTTTAGTGACCGCCCCCTAATACCTGACGACGAACGTTTATCTAAGTATCTGAACCTAGAACCTAGATTTACGCTAATACGCTCCTTATTTATGGGTTAAGTTTGAGCAAGCACTGGTTACTTTTGAGCTAGTTATTACTTTAGTAAAGCTCTTGTGAGTTCATACAATCGACCCCCGAATGGCTGGCGCGGTTGCAGGGTTAATTGATTACCTCAACCTGAGCCTTAGATTTACGCTACTAAGTGCCGGTTTTATTGTTTGTAGTCGCCCCCGAATGGCTGGCTGGTTACTTATGACGAACTATTCAGTAGCGGTGGACTACTAGATATATAGTTGAAGCTTCTTACTCTGTACAGACCCCGAATGGCTGCCGTACACAGAAGATGTTCCAGGTCCCCGAATGGCTGGCCCAAAACAGTAGTTGGTCTCTATTGGTGACTCGAGGAGGTAATCAAATCCAACCCCTTACTCAACCGGTCTTCTCAAGAATAACAACACCTCTTGTTGAGCCGCCCCCGAATGGCTGACTGACCCAACAGTTGATGCTACTACCCCGGACCCGCCTTTTCTGCTCACTCTGGCTTTCTCGCTCGACACTTGGGGCCGAAGTTTTTACGTATGATTAACTAGTGTAGTTAGTACGGTACCACTCCTAGTACTTTGTTATAGCACCTACTGTTTTACTTGTGAAAGCAAATAGTACCAAATTAACCAGTACTATTTTTAAGTTACCTATTTGTGAAGTTGGTTTTAACCCAACTGCATTCAGTTCTAGGAAGAAGACCAAAGAAGTGTGCGTACTGGTGCGTTACACCAGATAAATAACCTATAATATATTCAATGTCTCCGGACGTTAAACTGCTCTAAAAATGTTGACAATCATATCGCGTGCGGCTGTCGCTCTCAAAGGCTCATCGCAAAGCAATAGCCATAAACCGTCACGTCAAGCCAACAGCACTAACCAGCTTTCTGAGCAATAGCCTCGCCATTCGAATCAGTCGCCTGAAATTTCCACCGATAGCGAACTTTGCGCTGAATGTAAAAAAGAAGGCGGGAACGACTGTTTCGAGTTCGATCTATTCGGATGCTGGATCCACTTCACCTGCATCAACATCGCTAAAACCGACGCCAAAATGTATGAAATTGCTCATGTATTAATTGTCTGCTCAGCTTATCAAACATTCGCACACAAACATCGACAGTCACGTCCTACCTCCACTCGTGACTCTACACTCGACGAAGATAATCGACTTATTAATATGGAATCGCAAATTTCTTCGTTGTCTAAACCTATAGACAAACATACCGCAGCCACTGCTGAAAAGTCGGCTTCTATGGATATACTTAAACAGTTAAATGGAAGCCAACTAACATCCGGAGTAGAGGCGCCCAACAATGCCGATACTAGTACCATGCCAAGCACCTGGGCTCAAATCGTTGCGCAAAACTCTTCTGCACCCGCTCGAGTATTGTACGCACCGCCGAACAATGATGATGACGAGGCGACGCGACTCAGGTGTTTTACCCCTCAACGGTGGCAAGCAGGAACGTTTTCGGCGGCAAAAGAAACACCAGGCCGTGAGAATGTGTGCCGAGAATGCGGACAACCATCATCACTCGGTAAAACAACTCATCGGTAACAGAGCGCATCGTAGCAGCCACTACCATCACCTCTTTAAACAATTGTACGGCAAAAACTATCGGAAGGATCAGGATCGTCGTCAAAGGTTTGCCATAAAACAAAAAATATTTACAGGACGCTAGTGAAATTTGCAAGATCCTCGACCCATCGACTTAAATACAGGAGGTGTATCGAATGAGAATCTACGGACACACTACATCGAGACAAAATAACACTCTAGCGCCACGTCTTCTCAAGGTCCGTCTGTCATCGTCGGGTGTCGCTCGGTCGTTATTGCAAAATGCCCGCAAACTGAAGAAGTACCCGGGAATGGCGCATATCTACATTCGTCGATCGATGTCTGATTGCGAGCTGAAGCAGCAAGCTGCGATTCGGAAAAAGGCTCATGAGCTAAACTTTGCCCAGAAGGAAAATGTTGCAAACACAACCCATTATGTCGTTGTGAAGGAAAAAATTGTTGCTTTCAAAAACTGTACTCGCAACAGTGACGGTAGCCTCGTTGGCGGTAAACACACAGATCTGAATTATGAGTTTGTTGAAACCGATGGTAGGATCTCGGTTCACGTAAACTGTTAAAGGAAGTGGTACCACATTCGCATTCACATTTTATCAATTTTAAAATTTTTTGCTCGCAATATTTGCAACAAGCTTAATGAATTACATATTTTACTAAAATCGAGATCCTATCAAATTATATCAGTTACAGAAACTTGGCTGCATAATGATATATGTAATAACTTGTTGACCGGTACATCGTATTCACAGGGTGCCCGCGCCCAGAAGAAGTCTATTTTCAAGGATTTCCCCGAATATTTATGGCTATTTTCCCGAACGACATATCGCTGTTGCAAGCCTATTTCTGGATCCCATATCCCACAAACAAGTATATTACATATCCGTTGACTTTTACTCACCTTTCTTACACTTTAACAGGCCGAAGACTCCGGAGGCAAGGGTTCGCCAAACTCCCTATCCCATAACAGGGCCGTATCCAATACGTCAGCCACTTCATCAGTTCTGCAGCTTCTTCTGGAGCTCTGCTATCTGGGAACAGATCGCTTTTTGTTCAGCGGTAGCGTTTGCCTGAATTACAAGCTTCTTTTTCTTTAGTTCATTAACCATGTGTTCGGCTCGTCTTTTATGCTGTTCACGCTGATGACCAGAATCTATGTCAGAAGACTGCTTTGTCTCTAGCGCTGTCCGGTAGCGACATCTGGACGATCGAACCGATGTAACGAGATCAGGTGTGATTGGGACTGCCAAAGGTCCGCCACAATCGCGAACGCTATCGTAGACCATTCGGAGACCTACCAGGGAATCCTCTTTCAAATTTTCGCCTAAAAAATCCTCATTCACTGAGAATCCGCTCTCAACAGATGCGTTGCCATGTGAAAGAATGAAAACAACCTTCGCCACTGACCAAAGCTCCGAATACGCCTCTGACTTGCCAATAAGTTCAAAAACAAATCGTCTAAGCGCTGGGTGCTTTCGTCAAAAGATTTTGAAACTTGCATCGCTTGGTCGTTACCAATCAGCTGTACATACTGTTCTTTTGCTTTATCGGCTACTGGAGGAGTTATGCGATTGGAAGATACCAATGTCTCGAGCAGAGCTTGCATACGTCTTCGACATAATGATGCACTGGATGATATTAGACTGGGCGAAAGAGCACTTGCACCTCGGACGATTTTGTAGCTGAGTGGACATCGCTCGATGATCTTGGCGGACATAGCACGATAAAATTTCTTGCAATCGACGAAGAATCCAACTTTTTGTACTTGTGCGATGCCCTTGCTCTCTAAGCACCGCTGGGTCCCGAATCCGACATCAACCTTCGTCTTCAGAGCACTGCTTTCAGGCGCGATATCTATATTAAGCAAATTCGCAACCGTTTTACAATTTACCATAGTTTCTTCCCTCACAAATCGTGTGAAAATCGATCGCAACAGCTGCTGCACTCGCTCGTAGAGCATAGGAAGCATTGGTTGATTCGTTTGAAATTTAATCAAAAACGGTTCAAGCAACAGTGCAGCAGACCGGAAAAATTCTAGCTTAGCTTCTAACAGGGGATCTTTTAACTGATCACAAAGGCTGTCAAACAATTGGGAAGATGGCTTAGGTGATACTTCCTTCGACCACTTCTTCAAGTGCGGAATCATGTCTATCGCTCGGCCAACGACTTTGGAATTCTCGGTACAGCGAATAACGCAAAAGTTTAAAGGCCACAACTCTGATCCTGTACATTCTGAATAACCGGCTCGCCCGGCTGGGCAGTCTTTCAAAATATAGTAAATGTAACGAAGGAATCGGTTTATATTCCATCCGGCCTCCCTATGTCCAGTCTGGAAGGCGCCGTTAAGGACGTGGAGACTGCATGTGCCACAATCGATCACTTTAGGACTATCAGGCCCTAACTCTAATTCCGCCTTTAGCTCCCGATAAAATTTAAGGTTAACTGAAGGTCCATCCATTGATACTTGGAGAACCTTCGGCAAAAGCCGTAATCCAATACCAGATTTGAAGCACTCGGCGATGTGGCTTGCAGTTGCGCGCTGCAAGAAAACTGAATTATAGTAGCGAACGCGGACCTGATGCTTGTTATTGTCCCAAAATCTGACGATCAAGTCCATTTGTCCTTTCTGTGCAGTTTTGTTTAGAGACTCATCAAAGCACACAATTATATCACCGCAGTCGTCGAGTTGACTAGACAGTTTCTTAGCAAAGAATGGTGCTAACCCGTAAACAATTGTATAAGCTAATTTGTCCCTACCGAGCGAAAAGTTCTGAGCAATTTCGCTGTCAGGAAACATTGCGCGGAATAAGCCGTTGAGATCGTGAGCACTCCGGAAAGACATATGGCTAGATACAGATTTGAAAGCCCATATTATTTCCGCGTTCACTGTATCTGCACTCACACGCATTGGCATGTTTTGAGCATGGCATCTTACTTCGTTGTCCGGCGCGGTAGATGGTATTTCTTGCACCTCCGTCGTAGTAGTTTCGTTGGCGGATGTACAGAGCCTGAAAGCTGCACCAACACTGGGTTGAGACTTGACAACTTCTGTAGCTTTAACATGTAGCGCCGACCTGGAGTGGCTCACAACCGCCTGAGCACCCATCGTGATGATAGAAAACTGTTTTTACAGTAAGCGCAGTAAGCAGACCCAGTATCGTCTTTAACAGCCCGCAGCCAATTGCTCCAACTCGGGTGCAGCTTCACGTTAGTCCAACTATCCAAAAATTTAGACCCTTTCTTAGGCATTATTAGGAAGACTAGTATCAGAGGACTACTCCGGTTTATCATATGTTAATGCGATATTAAGTAGCGCAAAATGATAATCCTGTTTATTAAAAAGAAAAATGGGCAATATACGCAAAAAATGATTGGGCCTCGAATCCTACTTCATCGGAATAATAAGCGATGCTCAGGGTAATATTTAATTTTTTTTCTGATTGACTCTGCTCCCAAGCTTATAGGTGCTCCCAGCTGCCATTAATTAGAGGAACGCCTGCTGAGCAGTGTTTTTTTATTAGCCAATTCTTTAGCCATGGCTAAAAAATTTGTGTATTGGCTAAAAAAATTTAGATCCTTTAGCCAAATTGGCTAAAAAATTTTAAAACTACTTAAAGGCTACTTTTAAAAAATTTCCACATGCAAAGAAGCATGAAGTTATCCCAATCACTACAGTTCACTAAAAATGTGCACGCTAAAAAATAAGTAAATTGCTGTTCACTTCTTACATCGTAGTCACAAATTGAAGAGTTCCTGGTCGAATCCCTCGAAGTCTTCTTCGCTGTCGGATTCTGCAAGCAGTTCCTGGCTGGTTGACGGAACAGCTTCCTGTCTGGTTGACGGAACAGCTTCCTGTCTGGTTGACGGAACAGAAGAGGCAGTTTTGTGTCCAAGGTGCTGAACACCGTATCGCTGCTTATTGAACCACATCTGATAGGCGCTGCTGTAGTCGAAACGGTCAAATTCCGTGGTGTTCAGGCGCAGCCGCATACGCTTGTCGAGGGTCGTAACAGTCAACCGACTACGGGTTTTAGACTTGATGCGATTAGCCGTTGAAAAGCCGCGTTCTACCCCGGCGTTGGTTGCGTTAAAGCAAAGAACGATTTCGGCTACCTTGGATAATGAGGGATACATCTCCGGAAAGTCTATACATTTCCAAAGCACATCCGTCCATGTTGTAGCCATGCGGTCGGGGTGGCTGGGATTCAAGCAATGGTTTTTTACCATTTCGAACTCCTGGACTAGGTCACCCAGCTCGATGCCACAATCCTTATAGTGTTCTGCAATTGTGCGGATTTGGGCGGACCCAAAAGACCCAAACAGTTCGACGCCCATAGACCTATAAGTGCGAGGATCAAATATTCGCGTCGCCTTCAACACCTCTTTCTCGTCCGAAAGCCTCCGTCGAACAGCACTGACCAAATCCCTGACAAAATTCCTAATTTGCTCACACGCCCTGGATTCTTCCTCTCCAATCCGCACCTGCTTGTCATCGTGCGGTAGCCCAGACCACTGTGTCGGAAGGAGGTATGCCAGTTGATCAGCGAGGGCATCTGATTGCAACCTGCCACGTAGAAGTCTCATGTGCTTGTTTTGCCACAGGTCAGCCCTGCCTTGCTTCGTTCATAATATCCAACGGCAGCTGTATAACGACTGGCAACAGAATCAGTGTTTTAATGCAGCATAATGTAGAATTGCATAAGTATAATTAATTTTTGTAGAAAGAGCTCAAATGGCCGGCTCAACACTGCATGACAGATTTGTTCAACAATGGCTACTGCAGAACATCTCATTATACTTTAAGACTGTGTTAGGACTTCGAAACAAAGGCGGCTGTTCGGGGTTCAGGATTTAGCGTTTTTGCGACCTTTGCGTAATACATCTATTTAAAATGCTATAAATAATATAAGCTATCACTAACTATATTTTCTGGCTTTGTGGCAGTGTCTACATCGGCCCGCGTTTCAATGACCTCTGCTGCCTCATCAGGTTCCGCTGGCGTAAGCGCTGCCCGTTTCAACCATTTGTCCATTGTCGAACGTTACCAACGAATTGCAGTGATACAGAACAAAAGTTTGTATTGTATTCTAGCGTAATACTAAGTAAACTGAGTTCCTGTTTAATGAACATAAAAAAAATGAAAATGAACCATCGATTATGCATTTATATAGTGCATATACCTGTTTCTGGCACTTGGCACAATTTCGCAAATTTTTCCAGTGCAAATTGCCCAGAATGCCACCCGCGAGTTCTGTGAGAATTTGACTAAAAGATTTTTGGATTGGCTAAAAATATTTTGGTGGTTTTAGATAATTGGCTATGTAGAAATAAAACAAAAAAAACCCTGCTGCTGAGTGCGGGATTCGAGGAGCAAACGGACGACAATAGCCTCCAAATAAAGCTTAAAAATTTGGGTATACTATAAATTCACTTCTTTCAACAACATGCCTATCCGCTCGTTACTATCAGTTGTTACTCCAATGTGCTACTTTCCCCTACCAGACAGTTACCCGAGTATGCGGTGATACCCAGGCCGGATGAGGTGGTTTCGCACAAACATAAAGCACTTCTTTCAACAACATGCCTATCCGCTCGTTACTATCAGTTGTTACTGCAATGTGCTACTTTCCCCTAAAGGACAGTTACCCGAGTATGCGGTGATACCCAGGCCGGATGAGGTGGTTTCGCACAAACATAAAGCACTTCTTTCAACAACATGCCTATCCGCTCGTTACTATCAGTTGTTACTGCAATGTGCTACTTTCCCCTACCGGACAGTTACCCGAGTATGCGGTGATACCCAGGCCGGATGACGTGGTTTCGCACAAACATAAAGCACTTCTTTCAACAACATGCCTATCCGCTCGTTACTATCAGTTGTTACTCCAATGTGCTACTTTCCCCTAGCGTATAGTTAGTTACCCGAGGACGCGACGATACCCAAGCTGGGGATGAGGTGATTTGGATAACGTTATCATGTCAAAGATCCGTACCGCAAGCGGCAAAAGACGCCTAAGCACAACGAAAAGGGTCATTCAGCGTCCAATAAGCATGGCTTAAACACGGCCAATAACATGTGCATTTCGCAGTCAAGCTCCTCATCGGGCAAGCTTTGATTTAGGCTTACAGTTTACTATCCGGATGTCTAGGCTTTGACTATATATAAACTAGGGCACGCGTCGTCATTCCAATACGGTTGAATAAATATAACAAGGAAGATAGAAACGAATGTGCATTAAACAATTAGACCCGGAGGTGCATATAAGCAACATTTCGCATGTAAGCAACATTTAGGATAAAAATTCTGAACACATTTAGAAGAATATATATACGTCTGCACTTTGTCGCAGTAACTTCACTGAATACCAAACAAAATTCAAGGGAATTCCAACCAAATTCAAGGATTTTCCCGAATTTTGAGGATTTATGCCGAAATTCAAGGATTTTCCCGGTCACTTTTCGTTTTCCCGGATTTTCAAGGATTTTCCCGACCGCGGGCACCCTGTATTCAGCTTACAGAAATGATCGAAGTTCACGTGCATGTGGCGTAGCAATTTTCATTTCAAAAGACCTTGCTTATGCACCAGTGACAAATATCCCAGCTATATTTGACCCTGTCGAAGCCGTTGCGATAGATGTTTTCCTTAAAACTAAAACACGAATTGTTTGCATTTATAGGCCGCCGCATTATTCTACTGATCTGCGTTATGCGAT
>JASANE010027068.1:0-37740 GCA_030248225.1 Trileptium ribeirensis
CCCAACACTTTATCTCCTAGTATTATTCGCCTGTTATCTGCAAAGCGTTCACAATTGTAAAGAAAGTGTTCTGATGTTTCATCATTATCACAGTGATCACATTTCTTTTCTTCTTTTATTTTTATCTTATGTAAGGGGTAATTTAACCAACTATGTCCAGTAATTATTTGAACGCACTGCCGTAGTTTGTCCTTCGAGAGCCTTATGAGAAAACTGGCACGTTTATGATCTGGAATACTTATCATGCTCTTCGTCTGCTTGCACGCTAGCTCTTGTGTCCATTTTTTAATGAATTTCCTATGTAGCCATGACTTTATCATTGTAGTCACTTCTGTTCTGGCGATTAGCTGAATTAGCAATAATGTTTTATATATAGTTTTCCGCTTTGATTGTTTTTATTGATCAGAGTACCTAGCTAATACTTTCGTGCCATTATCCTAGTATGTCTGTGGCCGATGTTGTGCTTTAGATCTGGAATAGTGTTTTAGCTCACATTGTTATAGTTTCTGGTCACTTGTATAGTTCAGCGTAATATTTAAGCAAAGAATTGCGGAGATATCAGCCATATTGAAGTGAATAGTGATTGTAGCAAAGAACATTGCGCTGAAGGAAACGCCTATACTTGGGTTTCCGGAATATATGTTACAGCTTACACGGAGCGGAGTAAGATATTGGAGTCATGTAATCGGAGTGGCGTTTTCTAGAACATTTTATTCACATATAAGGCGCTTAGGTATTCTACATCACACTTAGGTACCGTAGAACTTAACTAATTATTTTAGTAATATTATCTTTTCCCAATTAAAAACTTAAGGTCTATAACTATATACTAAGACTGACACCGGATTAGCTATAACAGTTAATAATAATACGTAAAAATTTCGGCCCCGAGTGTTGAGTGAGTAAACACCAAAGTGAGAGTGCAGGTGGGTCTCGAATAATTTAGTAGTGCTACTTGGGATGGCTGGTAGCCATCCGAGGTCGACGGATCAAGTAGTATTATTTTTGAGAAGACCGGGCGAGTAAGGGATTGGATTCGAAAGACCAAAATCTCCAGCAACTCTGTACCTAATAACCAGCCAGTTGACCAGCCATCCGGGGATCTAGGGAATGAGCAAACTTAACTATCCAGTTCATTATACTGGATAGTTCATTATAAGTAGCCTGCCAGCCATCCGGAGGCGATTACAAAACATAATATAACCGGCATTTATTAGCGTAATTCTAAGGCTCAGGTTAAGGTAATCAATTAACCCTGTAATCGTGCCAGCACATCCGCAGGTCGATTGTATGAACTCACAAGAGCTTTAGTAACGTAACAGCTAATCTAAAAGTAACCGGTGTACGCTCAACCCTAACGTCTAAATAAAGACTGTTTTAGCGTAAAGCTCGGTCAGAGGTTCAGATACTTGCTAAACGTGTGGCGTCAGCCATCCTTAGACGGTCGTACAAACCTCATAAGAGGCGTAATAGAGTAGCACGTAATTTAACGATAACACTATAGCATTCAGTGCGTGTCTAGATCACTTAGTGACCGAAGAGTGTGCGAGAACCTCACAGGAGTGAACGAGCCGGTATAAAAATTTAGTGATCAATGAGCGTATTGGCGTGAGCAAAGTGATAGCTAAAGGCTAAGAGCGGAGACTAATCATTAACTGGTGAAATATTGTGTCATAGCGACGGGTATATTAGCTCGATATTGTGCCTTGACATTTTATCTGGTTCTGTAAGAAACCGTGTTAACTACGCGTTTGGTGTTCAAGTATCTGAACCTGAGTGACCGGGCCGAGCCAGGTACACACAGCAACGCGAAATATAAGGCATAGATACTGATCACACCAAGAAAGACGTGCGCCATATTCACGTCCCACCGACATACTGTACTCTACATGGTTCTAGGGTATGTAGTATCCACGTTAGATAACAGTCTTTCGGTTGTCAAGGCTCGCATCGACCCTACCTTTGCTTATTGAATACACAGTCGGAGAAATTTCGATTAGTAAATTGATGGCTCACCCGATAGTTTATTATAATACTTATGATCTATTAAAATACACATATAAACACACATTACTCACAGGATATGCTGAATACGCTCCGATTGTAAAGATTCTTGCACGCGTCAATCTGTTTGATCACCGATTAGAACTGAATTGATTAAACTCGCTGCGCAAGTGTTTAAATAAACTTTTCTCGCACCAATTCCCGGGAACTAAATTAAACCTAGTCCTGAAACCTTTTTAACTCATAAGATTTTAATATAATCGTTGCCAGAGACGCCACCACTTCTTCGAATTTCTAAATCCGCTCCTTAACTTAAGTTTTCATTTTCGTTCCAGAGAAAGACTTTTTATGAAATTCGCCGAATTGTTAACTCAAAACATTTTCCAAAATTTAGACTCGGATTCAGCACATATATACACATATCCTCTAATTAGGTGTCACTACAAAAGTAATACGTAATCTACCTTCCCACTATGTTCCCCTGCAGGTTGCTCCGGTTTGTTCGGTTTATAATGACTTTCGCGTGCCGGTCCATGACCATTTACGCAGTCTTGCTCGGAAAATTTTGGAATATCGTTAGTCTCAACGGATTGACCGTCACCTCGCCCACACACAACACTCCGTGAGTTTGTTCCAAGCGTCGACTGACCGCACTCCCAATTCTCCCCTGATTTATCTAAAATTTTATTTGGTACATCATTAATTTGGCATGGGAAATCTTCTGTTACCGCGAAATCATTAGGGCAGTGTCGCCTAGATTGGCCTCACCGTCACCTACGTCTTTCGTAATGGCCCAAGTAGGTGGTTCGTATCCTTAACACGGGTTACATGACTTTACATGCACAATTTTATCTGGTTTCGATCCCTTACACGGCCGTAAGCGGACATTCACATCACTTGTGAACTCTATAAACCTATATGGTCCGTGCCACAAATGCCAAAGCTTAACCACCGTACCTTTCTTGACATCGGGACTGTAATACCACACTCTTTGCCCTACGCATAGTGTACTCTCATTTGCAAATTTATTGTAGTATTTCTGTTGTTTTTCCTGAGCATTTCGTATGTTTGGACGGCTAGTTGCCAATCTTAAAACCATTAACGAGATCCCGCCTGTAACCATCTAGCGAATCAACTTGCGCTGCGCTACGTGATCCTAAACTAATATCGATACCGAAGCAAGGATCCTTCCATACTATAGAAAAAATGGTGTTTCCTTAGTGGATTCTTGTACTAATGTTCTGTACGCAAACAGCACAATATTTAGGTATTTGTTCCAGTCTGAATGAGCAGTGTTGACGTATTGCGACAACATAATAATCACAATTTTATTCAATCGTTTATACTGACCATCCGTAGAAGGCTTGTAAGGAGATGTGTATAATTTTCTCGTATCTGTGTAGTGACATATCCAACGAACCAATTTGCTCATAAAATTGGCACCGCTATCCTATAATAGCTTACGAGGTATTCCGAATCTGCAAATAATATTAGTTTTGCAGTGGTTTCGCTGGTGATATTAGGAACGGCAAATGCCTCGGCCCACTTTGTTAGATATTCTGTAAAAACAACTATATGTTTATTGCCGTTTTCCGTTAGCTTTAGGGGTCCAACAAAATCTACTGCCAAAATGTCGAAACCAATTGGTATAGAATGTAACATTGCCTTAGTCTTTTTACCGGGTCCTTTTTTAGTTGCACAGGGAACACAAGACATGCAAAATTGCTTGATATCATGATACACAGTATCACAATAGAAACGCTCCCTTATTTTCTCAAAGGCTCGATCGAAACCCATGTGTCCTCCCCAAGAAGATCGTCATGTAGTGCTTTCATCACTTCTATTCGCAAAATTTTTGGGATGACCACCTGGTAACAATTCCTTAGTCTTTTGATTGGATCTCTTTTCAGTCCAAATATGATTTAACACTCCACTTAAAATAACGTAGTCGACATACTTCTACGTATCCTCTTTTTCACCAGATCCTTCCTTTGATTCAAGATACTCGATTATTAATCGTAAACGGCTTTCTGCGAGTTGAAGATTGCGCGCATTGCGACAAGCGACACGAATCATGGCGACACCATCTTCGTCATCTGGCCTAGTAATAACTTGACTTGAAACTCCAGAAACAATACAGTTAGCAATTCGGTTGAGATAGGAAACGTCATCTGATCTTCAAAGATTTCCTCTTGTGTGCTTGTTTGTACGGGATACCTGGATAGGGCGTCACTATTTCCATTCGCTTTGCCCGGTCTATGTTCGACTTTAAACTAGAACTCTGCAAGAAATAAAGACCATCTCAACAATCTTCCGTTGTCCTCGCGGATATTCATCAACCACTTTAACGCTGAATGGTCTGTAATTATTTTAAATTTTCTTCCTAACAAAAATGTCTGAAGTATTTAACTACCCACACAACAGCCAAACCTGCTTTTTCCGTAATTGCGTAACACTTCTCAGCAGGCGCTAAGGTTCCGGAAGCATATGCCACTTCATATTCTAATCCGTTTTCTTCTTGTGACAGAACCGCTCCCAACCCTTCATTGAAAGCGTCCGTAATGAGAATAAATTGTTTACTAAAATCCGGGCTTTTTAAAATAGGATAGTTAGTTAAGGCTTGTTTCAAAACATCAAACGAGTTTGACACTCGGGCGTCCATGCAAACACCACTTTTTTTAAAAGTCGATTTAATGGAGATACTTTTTCTGCAAAATCCTCTACAAATATTCGGTAGTAAGGTGCCACGCCGAAAAATCCCCTAACTTGCTTTACAGTTTTTGGAATTGGGAATTTTGTAACAGCTACCACTTTGTCAGGGTCCGGCTCTATGCCCGCACCTGAAACCACGTGTCCCAAAAATCGTACTTTAGTTTTCCCAAAACAACATTTTTTGGCTTTAGCTTGACGTTGCCTTCATATAACCGGTCAAAAAACGTCGGATAAATCCTGAATGTGTTTTCCAAAAGTTAAAATATTACAATATCATCTATATACGATAGGACGCGGTCCTCAAGTCCAACTAACAAAAACTTTATGGCCCTCATGAAGGAACTAGGAGCATACTTTAAGCCAAACGGTAAAACGTTAAATTCGAATAATACGTTGTCGGAAATAAAGGCCGCCTTTTCTTTGTCTTCTTCCTCCAATTCCATTTGCCAATAACCACCTGTCAGTTCCAAACTAGAGAAGAATTTATCACCATTCAGTTTGTCCAAACAGTCATCGATTCTGGGGATCGGGAACACATCACTCTTTGTTACGGCATTCAGCTTTTTGTAGTCACCACATAGTCGATTTTCTCCAGATCTCGTACGAGTTACCACAATTGGTGCCGTCCAAGATGAAGCAGAAGGTCTTATAATGCCATATTTTGGGTTATTTTCCAATTGGTTTTTAATATCTTCTTTGGCCGCTTGAGGAACTCTATAAGGCCGTTGGTATACCGGTGGACTATTCCCGCAGTTAATAGAATGTTTTACGAATTTTAGAAGGCCTAAGTCATAATCACAAAATGAAAAGACTTTACTTCGCGAGTTCAAAAATCTAATTAAAATACGCTGCTGGGCTTTTGTCAGATCAGATTGGGGCAACTCAAGGTCAGGTATGCTGATTTCTGTTTCCGAAAACGTATTTGATGGTTCTCCTAAATCATCAGCCATTTCTCGGTTCTTCGTCCCGGAACCTCCAGTCACGTTGGAGACTAATTTTTCCGTGAAATTTTTGGTTCCCCACGTAACTTTGTTTTTACCCAAAGTGCACTCTCCTCGTGCAATATTTAACACAGTTATATTTTATCATAAAATCTACACCTACTATTACATCATAAGGAATATCTTTACTTACATACGCACTTTGTTCATACCATTCTAACAAAATGCGTATTCTGATATCCAATGCACCGAGTTCTAACCCTGTCCACTGATCGTCCTTGCCTCTTGTGCCGTCGTCCGTTGTGTCTACATTGTTTCGAAATTCTGTAATCGGGCAGCTGTCTGAAACTTGATCAAAGAAATATTGTTTCCGTATCACATAAAATCTCCACCGACATCTCATCGTACAATTTGCCTAAAGCGTAACCAGCCAGATATACACAATCGTTATTAGTTTGAAACTTTGTCGATTGTAATTTGAGACATTTACGTTCATAAACATCGAGACTATTAAGATAAAACCTAATTTTCATTAATGTTTTCCCAAGCATATTGTATCCAGTATGAGCCCACACATTATTTATATTTACGCCGTTTCATCTATAACCACACCCCCACACCTTATTCCTACTTGCTTCTGGTAAATACATGTCTTTTATCCACAAAAGCTGTCGCTTGAGATACTCGCTACTTGTAAATTTTACCAGATTACCGTAGAACATTATTGCATATGCTTTTCCCGAGCCGTACCAATTTTCTCGATTACACCAAACTTTATGAGACCTATGAGTAAATTGTTTTTGCATTCTTGGGCAGGGTTCTAATAATACCATCTCGGCCGTTTTAAAATCTCGTGCATAATAACATTGACACCAGATGTAATATTGTTATATACAATTAAAATTCTTACCAAGAATTTGCAAATCACGCAGCCAATAATTTGAAAGTTCGTATCCACCTTTGAAACTTTCATACATACATAGTACACACATACTCGAAAAAACTGCCATGCCGGTTTCTTTCATATGTCCTATAAGATCGCTGTCCGACCGTTTCAAACTCACCTTACACAGAGGCACAGTGGGTATTCGATCCCGTCCCACTATCTGCCTCCGGGAGAGCTTCGAACAATCGGGAGACTTTGCAACCAAATCCGCAGCTTCCCACTGTGGCTTGCGGATATATGGCAGATGATACAACTCGTGGCCGCATGTGCGACAATTGCCCGCCTGTGGAATGTTGCCGTCATCGTCGAGCCAGTAGTCCACGAACGCAACCACATCCCTACCATAACAAGCTACACAGTGGTAGTCAGGTGGTAAGCGCTTTCGCCCCTGTAGGTACTTGACGTCTTCGTCAGCTAGCAGCTTTCCGAAGGTGACATGCGGTTGTGCTGTACTAGAGTTTTCGAACTGCGCATGATCCTGAGCTACCAGCATATTCGCCACTCCATATCTCATGCACGCCGTCAATTCCACCGTATGTAGCGTATAGACAAAAGACCCGGTGACCAGCATCAGTACCTCCAAGTTCACCAGGCGCTGTAATAGGCTATGTGTGAACGCCCTGTAAGTTGTTTGCCCCTTTGGTGGCATACAGTTGTCCAGTTCAACCTTAAAACACAGAGGTAGGGTATTGGCAAGAACCGGGTGGCGGGGCATTTCGTAAAATTTCGGTAACCCCGACCGAATTGCACGACCAACGTCCACCAACCAGACGTTATAGTCTCCCGCCCCATTGTTGGCAGTTAGTTCGCCTCGCAACGGCTGCCCCGCAACTACCACAATACATCGTTTTCGAGCTCGTATCAATCTGCACGAGTGTGTCAACCTACCGAAGACACACATTAACCATGTCCATGAGACATTTCTCCTGTACCAGGGACACCCAAATACGCTTAGGCGTTTCGGCTGCCTCCACTACCAATCTATGTTTTTCCCCGGCTTGCAGCGATTTTCTTTCTGGATAGGCAGTGAACCTCGGGGCGTTCTCCCCGCTCTGGCCGTTACGTACTGCACCCGAAACATCGGACGGGTTCCCAAAATACTCCAAATGGTGGTTATTTTCACTGCCCATGTTTCTGAAATATAACCAGAAATTAATTGGCCAGTGTATAGGCGACAGTAACCTTCGACCAGCTAAAACAAACCTTCTTCATAATCTGCAACGCTGACAGAATATTCACTAAATTCAATCTTTGTTAATTCCGGGATCCTCGCTTCCTCGCTGCTGTAATACTCGTCTGTTTCAAAGTAAACCACGTCGGTGTTTGGTAACACTTTTGTTAAATTTTCCCAGTAAGTCATCACTGTAAGGAGCTCAATATCCACCTCTTTTGCCAGTTTGGTTTTCAAGCAACACATCATAACAGAGGGGGTGGTAATACTCCCATCGTCACGTTCCACTATACCGGTTAGCTAATCTCTCATTTTGTTCCCGAAGTCTTTGGATTTCTGCGCGCCAGTCAGTCTCTGCTATTTTGACTGGGTCCTGGACAAGCCGGACACATGACCTAACGTCATTGCTCTCTTGTGACACTTTTATTTGTCGATCAGCCCCATAACAACGATTTGACTGAGAAATCTGTGATTGCCCATAATTCCTATAAGCTGATCTAAATCCTGCAGCTGTCCGCGTGCGATTGTTTTGCCAAAATTGTTGAGGCGTGCGGTTAGGAGCCTGATGGCTTCGGGACGTGTCTAGAAAAATTTGGTCGTCTATCTGGGCAGCTAAACTTCATATGACCAGGGCGCCTATAAAAATCACATATTTTACGACCGTCGTTGGTCATGTGGTTTCGATTCCTCTCGGAGAAAATATTGTTTCTGTACTGTCCACGATCTACCCTATCGTAAAGTCCTATGACGACATGCATCAATTCTTTATTCAACTTAAGAATATCATCCATCTTTCGCTCGGTAGCGTCGCTGTTACTAAACCTACGAGCATCCGTTACCATTGCGACATATTTTGAGTCCGAGGTTTCCGAATTCCTATTCAACCTTTCGTAACATTCTTGCTCACAGGCACGGGAAATAGCCGCCTGAAAGGTAGTCGGGTTTGAGGTTATAACGAATCTCTTAATGCTGCCTTACAGACCATTTAAAAAATTATCCACGGCGACGCGTTCCCGACTATCTGAGTCTAATTGTGGGTAAGCCTTGCGCACCAGACGTTCGATGTCATATATAAGCTTGAACGGATTCTGTAGGGGCCTGAGTTTGAGTTCTTAGCTGTAAACTGTACTGATTATATAGTTATTTCATTAAGAATCAAAAACCTCTTTTAAAGCAACCCGAACACGACCATAGTTTTTCTGAACGCCAGTGGATATCGATTCCCACGGTCGAGCCACCTCATCTCGTAAGTAAGCTGGTAATAGCCTGGCCATTTCATTATCGCTCCATTCATTCGCCAACGCGATTCCTTCGAAAGTTCCCAACCATTCCTCAAACTCATCTCCAATTTTACCGGAATATAATGGAATATTTTTAATTTCAATGGCCATATTGGGGTTTCATATTCTGACGGCCACTTCCCATTCTCGCAAATCCCCGTCGTCATTGAAACTCATGGCAGAAGGCCCGAAATTATTCACGCTATTTCTCAAACTACGAGGTGTCCCAGTATATCGGCGATATAATTTTTCTATAATTGCTTCAGATGTTTGCGCGGAAACAGAGAAATCCAGTGTGTACCTTCCTAATTCAAGATTCAAAAGTGTTTTGCCTGATATCTTATTCCAGGCTTGCGGCACCAAATTGTAACCTACGTGGTTCTAGGGTATGTAGTATCCACATTAGATCACAATCTTTCGGTTGTCAAGATCGAGGCTCGCATCGACGCTACCTATTCTTATTGAAAACACAGTCGGACAAATTTCGATTAGTAAATTGATGATGCACGCGATAGTTTATTATAACTTTTATGATCTATTAAAATACACATATAAACACATGTTACTCACAAGATATGCTGAATCCGCTCCGATTGAACTGATTCTTGCACGCGTCAATTTGTTTGGTCACCGATTATAACTGAATTGCTTAAACTGTCTGCGCAAGAGTTTAAATAAATTTTTCTCGCCCCAATTCCCAGGATCTAAATTAAACCTAGTTCTGAAACCTCTCTAACTCTTGAGATTTAAATATAATCGTTGCCAGAGACGCACCAGTTCTCGGAATTTCTAAATCCGCTCCTTAACTTAGGTTTTAATTTTCGTTCTAGAGAAAGACGTTTTATAAAATTCACCGAATTGTTAACTCAAAACATTTTTCCCAAATTTAGAGGCGGATTCAGCACATATACACACACATCCGCTAATTAGGTGTCAATACAAAAGGCACTCATTACTAACACTCACAACATATAAACGACAATACAACAAGCCATAAAGCACAAAATATTCTTAAAAAACTCTCTTAATTTTAACTATTTCCACGGTCTTAGGTACGCTCCTAAAATTTCTTAATTTTTAACAATTTAGTTGCTTGGAATGTAAAAGGCTGACATGGGGGATGCTCCATAATTTCTTAAGTACTGGACCAAAAATTGCCAAATTCATTTTGGGTAATCTGGACTGCGCCCGAAATAAAATGGTATCAATATGTATAAATACATAGGTCATCCCTCCTACCCATTTTTCTCCGGTTAACGCTGGCTCATATATATGTCCTATATCATTTTCTGTTTCAAAATCTTCATGTCAAGACTATGAAACCCAGCTTAAGTCATATTACACATACATACATCTCGGTATGGTACACATAAGAGCTAATATACAAACACTAAACCATTGGTACGATTCCAACCTATTCAGTTCACATATAATTACAGTCATTGGTCACATCATCATCATCATACATCATTACGTCACAGTAATTGGTAATTTAGTTACTTATGATGTCACAAGCCTTTGGTCTTAACTTCTAGTTTTTAATTAGTGGAGCTAAGCTTTTATGGATCTCAGATGGTTTTATTGCCGGATACTACTATTGGTGTTCTGATTACTGGCTATTCGCAATGACTTTTATCGTTAGAACCTCCTGAAAGTGTAAACATATACATTTGGCGGTTGAGGGCATAAATAAGATAGGTACCTATTAAGTGTGACACTATGACACTAGTTTGAAATAAAATCAGCTACTGTTTAACTCATTTGCCAAGCTTAGGTAACTTAATAATATATTTTAATGCTCATTTCGTTCATTAATGCCCGTTCTGGGACAGACTACTGAAAAAAATATTTATTACGTTCAGTTTAGCAGATTGTTTTACAGGGTGATATTTAGCCATAGGCCCAAAAAAGCACGATTACTAGTACTTAAAGTAAGACGCATAAATGAAGCTAAAATAAATAGATAAATTTCGCTATTTTCAAAATTTTGATTTAGGCGCTTTTTACAAGCCAACCTAGTAGCTATGTAATACACGTTCTTTCATACATGAAAATAATACTTTTGTATCTGGAACGATATTTTACGAATATATGATCACATGTATCAACAATTTCCATTTTTTCTGATTTTCCATTGTCGCCGTATATTTCTGGCTTTTAGAACCGATTTCAGCACTTGTGGCAATTTCTTAACCGAGCCCTGTCGCTTAACCTCGGCCCAAAAAATGTCACACTGCCTAATCGCGGCTAGCCAGGCTTGGCTTTAGAGCGCGACAGACTCACAAAATCTGGCCCTGTCGCACACATGTTAAACTGGGCTCTCCAAATTGGGGGTGGCGAGCGCCTGGCATTTTTCGGTTCCCTCTGGTTCAAAACACCTGCCCCGGTTCATTCCCCTGGCAAAATTTTGGGTTCCCCTGGATCATTTGTTTCAAATAGGAAAACTATAAAAAGGCTAGCTTTGTTTCATTTAGTGTGATACTAGTAATATATGCTGGGACCGTTTCGATTGACGAGATGTTATATCCCAAAGCATCGGCCGAATTCATTTCAACTCAATCAAAATTTGTCTCGCTCGACAGGGCAAGTGTAGATATTTTGTCTAGTCAGGTCAGTGGACAGTTGATTATAGCTTTCTTTCTACATTCTTTACACGAATATTATATATATATGCATGCGTTGTGTAGTCAGAGCGTAGTGTAACATAGTGGAGATTACGTGTTGCAGAGTGAGGGTTACTTTTCCTTCCACAATTTATTTTGAAAAAATTACGGCAAAATTGAATCAGTTGAACCGGGGTCATCGAAAATTTATGGGGCGGCACGAACCGAGGTCGATCTCGCAACGAATCGGGGGTGGGCCGACTATTATTTGGTTATCTAGAGTTCATTACTACTACTCGTATTTTCAGATGTTTTCAATGGATTTAAGGGTCAATGAAACTGAATGTCAGAATATAGTGGCTTCATGATCTTGGTTAAGTATTGCGTACAGGGTACCAAGAAGGTTCTGTTTATAGGATTTTTGGTTCGCTTTTGGATATCTAGAGATCATCACGAATATTTCTTGCGTTTTCAGCTGTTTTCGATGGTTTTAGGGTCGAAGAGGTTTCAGGGTTACAGAGATTTTAATGTTGTACATACGTCAAACAAAAAGCCTGTTACAAGTGATTACACAAAATGACCACTTGATGAAACCCGCTTGTTTTGTTTCATTCTCGCTTCGAGATTCTTGTAGATTATTTACACTGTCGTATATAATGCGCTGGTGGATCTCTATTTATCCTATTTTATGAGAAGCAATGACGTCCTCCTTGAAACAAAGATTTCTGAATTACTCTGTTGCAGCAACGCAAGGAAGTGTTTGGCTGAAACTCATTATCAGAACGTAGTGGAGATTGTGTGTTGCAGGGGTGAAATCTTTTAAATTCCGTCTGTGTGTGTGTGATCGGCCATAACTCGACTTAACCGATTTTCATGACCTTGCGCTCATTCGAACCGGCATGGTCGATTTACCGTGTACATCCCCGATCGTTTTTTGATTTGGGGTCTGGTTCCGGGGTGAGGGGTCAAAATATGTGTTTTTACCTCTTTTAGTACCCCTCATGGAAGCAAGGTTATTTTTATCGTAACTTTCGAATTTTTTCTCTGGATGGTTTTATTTCATAGTAAAATGATAATTTCTGATGCCTCTTTTTTTGTTTTTCGATTAAGGCTCCGGTTTTGGATTTATGGGCTTTGAGGTACGGCGATATGGCGCCCCAATGGTTCCTCGACCCAAAATTTGAAAATTTGTTGTGACGTCTTGGGTGGCTGATAAGGTTCACTTGGGCATTTTCGGGCATGGCAAACTCATTGCTGGTGCTGCGTTTGCTCTGTGACCCACCGTTGTATGGGTACGGAGGTATGACGCCCCATTGTTCGGAGTTAGAGGACAAAATGAAGATTTTTTTACCCCATTTTAGTATCCTTCACGGAAGCAAGGTTATTTTTATCTTAACTTACGATTTTTTTCTCTGGTTGGTCTTATTTCATAGTAAAATGATAAATGCCGATGCATTTTTTTTGTTTTTCGATTAAGGCTCTGGTTCTAGAGTTACGAGCTTTGAGTTATGGTGCCCCAATGGTTCCTCGACACAAAATTCGAAAATTTGTTCTGACCTCCTGGGCGGCTGAAAAGTTTCATTAAGTGGTTTTCGGACATGGGAAACTCATTGCCTCTGCTGATTTTGCTCTGCGACCCATTGTTCTATGGCGCCGCCATGGTTCATCGACCCAAAATTTCTAATTTTGCTGTTACGCCCTTGGAGGCTGATAGCTTGCACTTGGGGGTTTTGAGGCATGGGAAGTTTATTGCCGGTGTTAGTATTGTTCTCACTTGTACGGTATTGTATGATATCCACATATAGCATATCGCCGTATGCTATCGAGAGCTGTGTACGCAAGATGTGTAGGTGTACCTATGCTTCACTACGTTCTGCAATCTCGACAGAGTTACTAGTTATGCTGGCGTGGTGTGGGAGACCCCACTTTCCAAATTCCTTCGCGTCCGTGAGATTTTCCCCCATGTCCGTAGCCACCCCCACTCGGCCGAAACCACCCATGTTCAACTAATTCCAAAAATTTATGTTTTATGTTTTTTAACATTAGTTACCACTATTTATAATGCTAAAATATCGTTTTTAGCTTGGAAATACATTCACGGTAGTAAAACTGCGTGATAATATGGAATGTTTAGTATTTTTTGAGCAAAATTTATCCCCCACTTTTAATTTCCCCCGAGAATGAACATGGGGCCTCCGAAGTTCCCCCCACTTTTCGAAGGGCTGTGGACAGGCCATGTTATGTATGTTCTTACAGTGAAGTTGATGTTCTGTTTGGTAATAATTTCATCAGTCTGGCCCGGTTCAGCATTCCTAGACCGGACAGACAAATGTTAAACTCGTTTCGGAAATAGTTACATTATTATTGATGGGAGGGATATGATTCACCATATCCGGATCCCAGATAAAAATTATATATATATCAGGATATGCCGATACACAATTCTAGCACACTTTTAAAACTTCGCACACAGTATACTAGTATATATCTCCCATGTGACGGTGAAACCGAGCGGCGTGGTTTCATTTTTAAGTTAACGTTTTGTTTAATTACATGTGACAAACTCTTTGATGTATATATCACTCTAAATAATCATGAACCATGAACCCATTGAAATACCAAAACCAACCCTCATTGACCGTAAACCCATCAAAAACAACTGATAACGTATCAAGTATTCGTTCTGATCTCTAGATAACCAAACCTTCGTATGTAGAGTACCAAAAGTGTATTATATTGACCATTCTTGGAGCCCTCAACGCAATACATAAACATACTATTGATGACAGACTATATTCTGAAAATCAGGTTTATTCACCGTAAAACCATTAAAAGCTTTTGAAAATGCAGTTGTCATTGATTTATCACACGGATAAACCTCTAAATAGACTATTTTTGATGCCATGTACGCAATACATAATCAAACACGTGAGAAAATATATGAAAATCGTATTCGTCGTCCGTAAATTTTTGGAACCACATGAAAACCTATAATATGGTCAATTTGGACTCTAGATAGTAAAACCATCGTATCCGGCGTGCTTGATCACCTAGTAAGCACACATTGTGAGATAAAACACGCAATAACATGCCGAAATTTACCAATGGCTATTTCTGAAAAAGGATGGACGAACCTTATTCGGGCCCGCAGCGGCCCAGGGAGTGGTCCCACAAACAGTGGTAATCAGCAAAATCGTAGGTTTCGATGAGCTAGTGCTCTACTTTTTCGATGCGACGCATATTTTGCGATATGGAGGCTAGGAAATACTGTTACCCGTATAGCCAGATTTGGCAAAACCCTTAAGAATCTTGTTTTTACCAATTTAGCCATGAAGCTGGTGTCCGAGATACTCCTGTTCAACTAAAAGGCGCATCGTCATCAATTTTGCTATCGAACAAAAAATTTTCTAAATGTATCCATCCGAAGATGAGTTATAAATGACAGCGACAGACAAGAAAGAAATTTTCAGATTTTCCACCTCGCACTCTCATTGGAAACCCCGCTCGCTCTGTAACAACAAAACATTGCAATTCGTTATTACAGCTCTGTTTTATGTTGCGTTAAGTAAGGATTTGAGATATAAACAATCATGATTCAAAGCTCGTTTTTTTTCAGAAAATATTGCATAAATCAAATTGGACTGTTATGGACAATTATGGTTATGATTAGGATTACGTACGATATTATGCTAATGTAAATATTTTCAATAGTTGATTACAACTAATAGGAGTTCCCACTCAGCAATCGACCTCAGCTGGGTTAATAACGTAGCAAAAGCTCATTTTGGAAATTTGCAAAGGTTTTTTTAATTTTTCTTTTGTTTCTGAAAATATCTGGGGGTATATACCTCAGTTGGTCTGGGGACTATAAAATGCAGAAGCCGTCAGAAAACGTTAAAATGTGCTATATACATTGATTTCCGACTTATAGCGATAAAATGAGCCTTTTTGGGACTCCACTATGAGCTCGTATATCCTTACCCACGAATCTGACAACATTGTTCAACAACAAATTTGTAGATCTGGGGAACACAAAAGATGTGCAACATCTTGTGATCCGAAGCCCGTATTTTTGAGGTATAATTGAAAAATATTTTACCTATTTCACAAAAATGGAGAAGTAATCCCTTTAAAGGATATCTGCCATAGACCGTGAGTGGATTGCATGGATAATACCCTTATATGGTCGCGAATATCTTCATTCGTTCATGAGATATTTAGAAATATGACTGACTAGACGGCCAGATATTTTAAAATTTATCAATGCGCCTACAAATAAATGCTTGCTTCGCTGGTTGCGCAGATACATGAGATATGAACATAAGTAAGCACGCTTATTTTACATTACTGAGAATTATCTAACAGTAATTCTCCCGGTGTATGGAAGTAGAGCTATTGTGGCTAGTTGCATTCGTTATATATTTCGAGGTTCCAAATTGATCTTACTATGCATCTTTCAACAGCCATAATTCACCTGCAATACATTAAGAGGAACGATGTGCTAATTTTGGGACCATCTCACTGGGTTCTCATCACAAGTGTGGAATAGGTGTGCAGCAGGCGGGGCGTGGGGGATTGTCCAAAAAAACTAAACCAAGAATTTGCGAAAGAAGATAGAAAGATGTGCGGGCTCCTGGTGGGGGAGGGGGCGTGCAATTTTTTCTGTGGATGAAATAAAATTAGGCGCATCCGCACCCAGTACATGGAGCAACCAGCATCAAAGTCGTATAACCCTTAATTTCTTCCTCCAATGACCAAACAGACGAAACTTGTGAAACTTAAAAATTACTACATGAAAAATATTTCAAGCAGAATGCGTCGGGTCCTGTCGAACGCATACAGTCTAAATACGTCTTGTTTTCATCGAATCAGTCGCCACGACAGCCCTTAGACCAATTCTAACCGTCTACATTTTAAATGAAAACACATAAAAAAATTGGCAGTTTTTGGTGCCAAAATTGTCAGCCTCATACGACGCATTACAGCGGTAACGACATGGAGAATGTATATACGTAGAAAACAATGGAACCAACGAATTCAGCGTGCTAAATAACTCTGTATGGGCATCGTTCACCCCCACCAAGGAGGAATATCACTTGCACCTTTTAGCTTATCGCACATATATAGACTGACAAAACCAGGTTCATTCATAACTTTGTAGTTACGGTTATTCACTGCTATATACATTATTATACTAATCTTACAGATTCTGTCAAGTATTAGAGATGAAGGCAGTATACTTAAGAATGTTCAGAGTTGGAAGCAACAAGGTTGCCATCCACGCGTTGCAGACGAAAGTGCTGTGAATTGGTAAGATTTAGAGTTGTAATATGAAATTTATTAGGTCTGCGTATTAGCGGATCGTCCCAGAAACGGTTTCCTTGATATCTAGAACATGCAATACATTGCTATATATGAGTAAATTATTATGAAACGAAGCAAGCGAACTGGGTGGAGTTTTCAACGTGGACATGATGTGGGAATTCATGAAAATTTATACTTATTTGGCTATATGCTGCTTTCTGTGCCTTAGATAAACTATTTAGATTTTGTAACACTCATAAAAGATGGTGTATATATCTTAGCTCCTGTCTGGCTAGGGTTATAAGGGTTCACGGGTTGGAGAACTTTTCAGGCGGTATATAAATCATACTGTTGCGAAGCCTAAGATCCTCTGTACAAAATCTTATGCTTGCCACGGGTAAAACTCAGATAAGATCCTATAGGTCTACAAATCCTACACTGTGTAGTATGTGTGCCCCAAACTATTCGCAACTGTACTGTGTGGAAGTGCACCCAAGGGAATGTTTCTTGAAAACGGTGAGTACGACCGTGAGATCTAATAGTAGACAGGCAAGTCACCAACCAAAGGTACCAAAACGAAAGGGAATTAGCATCCTTCCCTGAAATATACTTAACTCTTAAGCCACAAGAAGACTACCAAACGCCTCAGCTACTAGGGTACCACAGTTACTCAAACTCCACCACTAGTTCCCCAATTGCTGCTGTGTTACAGTGTGCTTATATTCAGCACTTAAGAAATTTTTAACAAAAAATAATAATAGAGCTACGTACCAGCGGCAACTGCATCGGAGAGAACTCCCTGACTGAGCCGTACAACTGGCTTATATATCGAGTTTTTCCCAGCGTAAATTTACACTTTCGTGATTCTATTATTCATGACTGGGCGTTTACTGCAAAAAAATTCTACTTCTGCAGTCTTTGGTTTTAATATTTTAAACCTCTTAACCATGGGAATTATTCAGTGCTTTAGTTGTACCTATCAGAAACTCACAAATTTAGCACATAGAAAATTCGCTCCAATAATTTTGTTAAATGTCTACTAGGTTTTAAAAATTGATTTAATTTTTATCAAAAAGTGCTTACGCAAAAAAATAATAGCAAAGCTATCAGCTACGCCACTCTTCAGCACATAAAACATCAACAGTTTTATAAATTTTGATCGATCGTGGTAAACCCAACGCAGTACCAGCAGTAGCATTGTTATAATATATAAACTGTGTTGCAGGTGATGACACAATGACAACTGTTATAGCTGCGACCAGTCTCTCTCCGTTTTATTCTAGCTTGCAAGATACTAGTATTAAGTAGTTTTAAGTATGCATGGGAAATAGTATATCCGGTTTAGTACCTTTATTTATTATTTCACTCCCCAATGACAGTTTGGTTACGCTTCCCAGATTTGAAGTTGGGTTCACCACTGTTTGCGAAGAAATTTGATGTATGTTTGCTAATTGATGGTGTATAATTTATTATGCGCGAACGTAACCCTTTTTAAATATAATCATCGAAATTTCTTTCGCTAACAAATTTTATGCTCGCGAGCAGAAAATAACTATTTTTCATTGACTACAACACTGTTCGTAACTCGGTTTTGAGAAACAATATAGCTTACACAGTTTTTGCAGTTAAGCTTACTTTTTTGCACAAATTGGGCATAATAAATAAAATGGCAATGGTTATTAACAGATGTGTGCTTGTGATATTTGCAATAGTTAACATGACGCGATTACCTTTGGCATTTAAACGTCATTACGTGTCGGACACGGACCCGCCAGCGTAACTTTACCCAAAGTCATTGCAAAAAAATTGGCTGCTACAAATCGCTTATTTGAAAAACAAAAAACTCCCGAACGTGGGGTTTGTTTCACACGTTGCAGTGATAAATATTGTTTTGCGTAGAGGTTTTCATCCAAGCGCAGCTTGGATATTGTTTTCGAATTGATCATTAGATTAGATATCTGGCTTTTCCACCGGGCAAAAATTTATGGGGGACCAACGGTCACCCGCCTCCACCACTCCTGTGGTGGTGGGGACCGCTGCCTGAAGCGGAGGTCGACAAATATGTTGCCGCTCCCTGAGTTCATGCCATTTTGCTTCATATTGTGAGGTGTTCAGGCGGCAAGTATAAATTCAAATATATGTTTGCACCATTTTAAAATATATATTTAATTGTCGCATCACTTTTAGGTTACCAAAACTTGAACTATCTTTCACGTTACGTGTTTGGTTAAGCAACCTGAGAAGGGGCGACCAAGTATGGGGTGCCTGCCGGGCGTAAAATTAGGGAAGGGGCGACAAAATTATGGGGGTGGCATGAACTGGGGGAAGCGAAGCATGGGGTGGCCATCAAACGCTCCACGAGCAAGAAGCCTATACACATCAATCAATGTACAATAAAACTAGTAAACATAATAAATTGCAAATAGCATAAAATTGGCTAATAAGCTATTTAATTAACTAATTAGCATATTCTGCTTAGTGTTAGAGCTTTAGAAATGTCATATTCATACTCAGCGACATGAAAACCCCCGCTTGCATTTTTTCATTTGAAAATTTTCAAAAAGTTATCTAATATTAATAACTAATTAGTAATTAGCTGATTAACTAACTAATTAGCATGTTTTTGACACCCTCGAATAGCACTAAGAAACAGATTTCGTAATCAGTACGGCGATATGCGGCATTACACTAATTATTCATTGAAAAAATAAGCAATTTTTGTTTGAAAATGCTAAAAAGGCTAAGACGCTTAACTAATTACTTAATTTTAATTGACTAAAATAACTTTTGACAAAAAACCAGTAATGTTGCGAGGATTTATTTTCTGGAAGAAATACAAGTAAAATTTTCAGATGACGCAGGGAAATTTTCAGACATATTGAGGCTTTTTAGTATAATCTGCAGTGTCACTAAGCAAAAATTATGGAAATATGTAAGAGTTAACTCCTAACGTGTACGCTCAAAGTTTTAAAGCATTTACCTTAGTTTTTTGCCGATTTAAGCCAAAAAGCCGAACAAAAGCCAAAATGTATTAAATGAATGTGTCAACAATATTCAATCTCATGGAAGAAGCATTACCACAACAAAAATTGAAAAAGTATGATGCAAAATATAACAAAAATACACAATAAAATTTTGGAGCATTATTATGTGCCACATTTTGAGGTTACAAATTGCAGCCAAATTTCGTTTAGTTGCATCGAAATTTGAGTAGAAAATTTTGAACGCGTGAACTAACTTTAGGAATGACAATGTTTAGTTGCATCTTCAAGATTAATGTGCCACGGCAATATTTTCAAGCTCTCGTAAGTAAGCATCAACGTCCTCTCGCTATTGAAAATGAATGGGCTAAAGATCAAACCTAGCAGGAGTTTAGTGCTATCGTTTGTACCCGAAAGTGTATATATCATTTGTTTTCACATTCATGGCGTGTTATGAACATGAATAACAAGTTCAGCGCTGCTCCGAAAACCTCTTGCAATCCGGGTTCGTGAGAGGAAGTTGCAGAGACAGTAGTACTTTTATCAAGCGCACATGTTAATTATATTATTTTTAGTGGAAATTGTGATTAGTATTTATACATAAATACGCATTTAGTGGCCCAAAAACGGGAATTTGTTAAAATTGTAACGGAAAATACAATCCAAAAAGTTGTGCGGTTTAGTTTGGTTTGTCACTGGTTAAACATCCCGAGAGAACACTCGCATGTCGGCTTCAGTTTTTTTTCATTTCAGTGATTCACATTGCGATCACGTGTTTTATGAGATATGTAAATTATATCACTTATACTTACATGCTATGATCTATAACATCGACACAACATAATCGTTACAATCGTATTACAACATTATCGTTCTGATAACAAAAAGCAATGACGATCGATAGTTATTGCGCTATGTAACAACCGATACTGGCGTTACTAAGATAAAAAGCCGTATGTGCCTTGCTGATATTTTATCATTATTTGAGCGGTTTTCAACGATGCAATCGTAGCAGCACAGCCTGTAACATTGATAATGTACTCTGTTAGGATGATCATTATAATCCTATTGTGTTGTGTAATCTTTGGCTTAGTTCAGTTTACTTTTGGAAATACACTGCCTTGCTGCGAAACACAAAATCTTAGTATCATTTTCCTCAATGTCGGTAACGTTATGATGATCTGGTCCTAACACTTTTTACGGGTTAGCAATGTAGATATGCGTTTTTTGTTTCAAAATTACCGGTACCATTAACAAATGATGTAAATATCGACCGTGACCACCATTGTGTACCTTATGCTGCTGGTGTTATTTTGACTTCCATTCTTTGAAAATTTTGGCATTGGTCATAATTTGGAACCCCTTTGCTCGAACTATGTGGCGCACGAATTTGCTAAGGACACGAAACGCAGGCACTCCCCGGTTCAAGCATTGTCAAAATGTATTTTATGGGGATAAAGTTAAAAATCGCGTCAAAAAAGATTGCCAAAACGCTTCTAATAGAGACTAAAAATGATTGATATACAAATTTTAACACAGTCAGTCAGTCAGTCAGTTTGAGTCCACAAGCATGCATTATGCTATTGAACTGATCACACGACCAATGTTAAGCTTGTAGCTGTCACGATTGTGAGCCATTTGTTTTAGGTGAGCATGCCATTCCGATTTCTAGCGACGGGCATTTTTCACTGAATTGATTTCGTATTAAATGGACGTTGATATCATCATGCACACGTCGGAGCCACGATTTTCTCAGCCCACGCATGGGTTTTTGCCATCGGTGGGTACATGCAAACGTTATTCTGTTTGGTAGTCTGTTATCGTGCATACGTGCTACTTGACCAAACCATGTCAGGCACCGTCTTTTGATGTATGTCTCGATAGTTTCATGGATTCGAAGGCGTCGTCGCACTTCCGAATTCGTAACCCGATCGAGATAAGAGATTCGTAGAATTCTTCTCTAGCACCGATGTTCAAAAGAACTCATCCGTCTCTCATTTTCCTTCAGTATTAGTCAAGCCTCACATCCATAAATAATACAGACCGAACACTGGCCATGTAGACTCGCATTTTCGTCTTCTTGGTTACAGCGCTCTTCATCCTCAAATGGTTGAGAGCACGCATTGCCAGTGCAGCGTTCACAATTCTGGAAGTACGTCAATCCTCGCCGAGCCAGAGCTATCAATCTCACTGCCTAGATACTTAAAGCTGGACACTTGTTCAAGTGTGGTTTCACTCAAGGTAGTTGTAAGAATTTGGTTCCCAGAGCAGCTCATGACCTTGGTTTTTTGTTGGCTAATGGTTAGGCCAATTCTACTAGGGGTGGTTTACAGACGGTCTATCATGGACTGTAGCTGTGCTTCCGTTTCAGCCAGTAGTGCGACGTCATCCGCAAACGTTCGATCCGTGGCGAGACTGTCCCCACCGGCATCCACTCCATCAATGTCGGTCAATGCGTCATTCAATACTCAGTCGATGACGATGTTAAACAGCATTGGTGAAAGCGATGGCACCTTGCCTAAAACCCGTATTGACGTCGAATTGCGAGGAACGTTGTCCATATACCCGCACAGGACAGGACGTCTCCTTGCATATTGCACGCATCATATTGACTAGTTTCGATGGTATCCCAATGCTTTCCATTATCAGCCACATTCCATCACGGTGAACAGGTCAAACGCAGCAGAAAAGTCCCCAAAACAGGAGAAGAACGGTCGTTTAAACTCGTATCTCTTTTCGATCAACTGCTGCAACTGAAGATTTGATCAATGCACCTCCTGCCGCGTCTAAACCCAGCGTGAGATTCGCGTGTCGAGGTTTCGCGGTTTAGTATCACAATTTCTAGGATTTTCAATACTATATATGTCAAGCAAGCTTATTCCTCTGTAGTTAGAGCACTGCTGGCGACACCCCTTCTTGAACAGCGGTAGAACAACGGCGCATTCTCAGGCGACACCCCTTCTTGAACAGCAGTAGAACAACGGCGCATTCCCAGCTATCTGGAATTGCTTCCTCACTCCAGCATCGGTTAAGAATTTTGACCAGCAGGTTAAAACGCCATCCCCGCATGATTTCCAACATTCAGCTGGGATTTTATCTTCACCAGGCCTTTTATTTGGCTTTAACTGCTTAATCGCGCTTCTGACTTCAACGTCGGATGGCGGAAACGTTATAATTTCCACAGTTGGAGGTGTGGCAACTGAATTTGCCGGTAGAGGTCGATTTAACAGTTTGTTAAAATGCTCAGCCCATCTCTCCACCTTTGCATCCTTGTGTGTAAGACACTCGCCGTTCTCATTAACGATAGGTTCGGATACTTCTGCACCGCCACCACCAAGTTTGAGCATTTGGTAAAGTTCGCGCGAGTCTCCTGATGCCGAAGCTCTCTCCATTTCCTCAGCAAACTGGTTCCACTGGTGTTCAAGATATTTTCTAAGCGAATTTCGAACCTCTCGTTTTAAGGGGCCGCCACTGTTTTTTGCTATCAGGTCTAATGTACCATTAGATATCCTGGTTGATTTGGTTTTTTGGACACGACCAAGGGTATTATCAGCCGCATCAGTAATAGCTGATTTCAACGGTAACCATAATTCATTTAACGATGCATCATACGTTACGTCATCATCAGTTACGATGAAACTTTCTCGTGAGTTCATTTTGTTGGTCGGCAAGCTTCAACTGCTGAACATTGAACCTTCTGGTCAGTTGTGACTTCTTTTTCAAAGCAAGCGTTAGTCTTATCTTTGCACGCACTATTACATGATCACTGGTCCATGCAGTGCCCCAGTATGATCGCGCATTTATCAGTGAGCTTTTCCAACGGGACTTGACTAGTATATAGTCAATCTGGTTCATAGGTCGTTTGTCAGGGCTAACTCATCTTACCGTATGACGTATTTTGTGACGGAAGTTCGTGTTAGCAGCAAAGAGTTTATACTGCTCTAGTCCCGCATACAGACGATCGCCATTATTATTTCTGTTTCCAATGGTATATCTTCTGACATGCTTTGGATCTCCTGGGCCCAGTTTGCCGTTAAAACCTCCTCCGACGTCAATGAAATCTCATGACTTCAGAGAGCACAAAACATCTTCTAGGCCACTGTAGAAATGGTCTTTCACCATAGAATCAATTGGTGCGTAGGCCAAAATAACTGTTACTGGAAAAGGCTTAGTGTCCAGAGACAACACAATTAGGCGAGAAGAAATGCACTAGAAATCCAACACGGCGTTTTCTAGCTCCTTGGTAACGGCGATAGCGACCCCGTATAACCCCGAGACATCAGTAGGTCCAGACCAAAACAGTTTATATCCATCATAAGTTGTAGCATTGTTTTCATCTTCGTAGACACAATATTTACATTTCCACGTTCTAGTTTTCCGAGCTTGAGAGTAGGGCACACGGGCACAAGGACAATGCCACCAGTATCCACATCCGCGACATAAAATTGCATTTTTTACAGCCAGGACAAGGCCATTTACATTGACTGCCCGAGTTTTGAAATTTCTCAAAATCCAGATTCACTCGTATCACGGCATATATATTTGAACAGTTCACATCTCAGAACAACTCATCGTAAACACATTGTTGTGCTGTATTATGAAAACGAAGACGGCTACGTAAAATACAAAGGACAAGTTACAACATATTTTACTAAGCCAGAGCTGAGATAAATAAAGTCCTAAATACTTTTGCAATTAACAAATTAAGATGACAGCTAATGTTTCAAAAGGCGTATGATTGTTTGCTAAAATGAATGTGTATGTTTAAGATTACCTTAACGATTAGTAATTTCCTGTATTAATAGTTCATTATTTTACTAAAATATTGCAAAGAAGTATGAACAAGTAACCCATGAGAAATTGAGCTAATTATTTATGAATTTGTTGAAATATGAGTTAATGTTTCACCATAAATTTAATTTATCTTGTTATTATTTTATGACCAGAAATTACTTTCTGTTCAGTTCTAACTTTGCTTTTGACAATACGTCTCTAACTACAATATTAAAACAAACTGGGCAACGTACTCGTCTATCAATGACTTTTTTGTTCTTCAGCTATCTGGTAATATTTCTGATTTAGGATATTTCTTGTCGATACATTGAATTTCTCGTTTTGGTCAGATACTGGTGATCCACAATTCAAAGTTAGATGGAATGAGCAGTGTTATACGGGTTACTGGGCGCTATGCGCTTGCGTAAATCGAGCTATCGAGGTTGGTACCAAGTAATTTCAGCATATCAGAAGAGTTCGGTTGTGTCGCACAAATTTCGTTAGCGCAAGTTTATTTTGGCCGCAGATTTTTATTTTTTCGGCTTTCCGTAAAAATTACTCTGTGGAAGAGTTTTACGAGTGTATTTTCTAAGGATGAATCCAAGAGATTGTTTTTAATTATGTTTATCACGTATGTAAACGTATTGTGTTGTTAACAATTTTTGTTACATTTATTCTTCAATTTCGATAATTCTTGCTTTTGCATAGAGGAAGGGGTCTCTGGAATTTTAGGTGCCCCCTGGCAAACAATCAATGAGTGTCCCCCGTTGGCGCCATCTTGCGAAATTGTGGCTCTCCCGGCAAAAAAACCCTGGCAAAATGTTTGCCTTTACCGGAAAAACACGTAAAAAATTTGACAAAATTATTTACAAAAATTTCATTCCGACATAATATAACATTTTGACTAATTTTAACAAAAAATTGGTTGAAGAGTTGTTTTTAACTGCAATAAAGATGATTTTCTACCGTTTCTGAGTTTATTTATTAACAATTTTAACGTCTTTCGCTGAAAAATATTAACATTTTTAAATTTCGACCCCCGCTTCAGCCAGGTGGCCCCCAGTTCGCGCCCCAGGCAAAATTTTCAGCGAATGGGGAAGCAAGTATTAATAGTTAGACTACATGATTCAGTGTGCCATTATATTTATCTTTCATACGTTGTACGTAATTGGTTATGTTTGCAACAGTAGGTACTGTGATAGGAATTATGGCATAATTTTTACATTTCTTACAATTATTAATAATTTAGAAGTACACAGCAGGGAATAGTCGCCACAGTGCCGTGCGCACATCTCCCTTGTATGTAATAACAATAAAATCGTGGTTTGATTTATCTGGTAGGTAATTTGTAACTAGCACGGTACTCTGCACCGCTGAGCTACCATTACTTCGTTCCAAATTCAGGTCTCTGAGCCGATTTAAAGTGCCATGATTGCAACTATACGGCAGCATTACTTCAGTGGTATTGCTACAGTCACTTTGGTCATATATCAGAGGCGAAGAACTGTTTTTATTTTTTATCCAATGGCCATAAATACTAAAGCTTTTGCCATTTATAAATCACAAATTTTTGAAAAAAAAATTAATTTAAACTGCAATTTTCACGTTGTGGAAAACCAACACTTTCGTCATTTGATGCATACAAACCAATACAATTGCTTTCATTGTATTTAGCTATAATAAAACCTATATACACATTCTAATGACCTACATAGATCTACATTGAAAATGTGGTAAAATCTGACTATTTATGATGCTAAAATTTACCAAATTTAGCTCTGGTAACGCCCCGCAGGGTTAATAATCCGCTTAATGTGGTATTAAAACAATGAAACCAGCGTGCGTGCCGCGCTAAATAATCCTATCTTTCAACCCAACAAGCAAAAATACTTGCTTTGCAAAAATTTTGAAAATTTTAGTTTCTGGGGTATTTTTTAAACTTCGGGTATAGCTAAAAATTGGCTGCTCTGAAAAAATGCTTAACAACAAAGTCGTAGATCTCGATGAGCTGATTTTGCGAATACATTTTTAGATGCGAAGCCTGTGTCGCGATATATGGGCTCCGAAACACTGGTACCTGTATGATTTGCAAAGAACCCTTAAAACACTGTTTTTGCTATTTTCACCCCGAAGATGGGGTTGGAGGTCTTAGCGTTCAACTGAAGGGCGCGTCGTCATCACTCTTGCTATTGAACATAAAAATTGTCGTAATCCATTCGTCCGGATATGAGCCATTAGTCACACGGCATACAAAAAATTTTCACCATCTTTGCCTTCTACCTAGCATGAGACCACGTGCTTTTTCAAAAAACTGCCACACGCGCGAGGAAAAGTTGAAATTTTTGTATTTCATCACTATATTAGATTATTTTGCCGTAAGATAGTTTGTCTTATTTATTGATTCCTTAAGCACAGGGAATATGTATTTTAGGCCAAAATTAAGCCAAACTAATTTAACCGAACCAGAACTAGAACTGCAATCAGAACCTGGTCTTATCAATAAAGTTATGTAAAAGGAAGTACTATTGAGTCCTTTGTTTGTCGGGTGAACGATGTAAATAGTGGTTTAGATTTCATTGATTTAGGTCAAAAGTACATTGGGTAGTCGTTGCCGATCTGACGTGCTGCTGGCACTACAAACGCTAAATTTTGAAAAATTTGGCTATTTTAGCATTTGTTGCAACTAGTTACGCGCTCATGGCTGTATATTGGATGTACAGAATTTTTAGACAGCTGGATAAAATGACCTGTTTTCATAATGTCTAAGCCCATGGGGTTAGCCTTTGCCAATTTGTAAAAAATCGGAATCAAAACGCGTGCAATGTTGTGGCATGTAGTGAAATTAGCAGAAAATGACCACATGGTAGCTGTGTTAATTGTATTTTTCTGCACTTGTTATGTGACTTAACGTAGCAATAAGGTCATCTTTTCCTGGAGAAGACGTGCATAGATGCCAATAATAGCCTGAAAATTTGCAGCCAATGTTTCTTGTTAGTATTTGTTATTTTGCATATTTGTGCTTTGACGAATGCTTAGAAGCTCAATTAGAGCCAAAAATTAGGCGATGAACCCCTGACTAGACGCGCTCGCCCGTATTCTCTTACCAGCGAATAACTAGTGTTAATGTTTTATGTTGTACTCTAACGAGGGTTATGGGAATTATTAACTGATAAAGACACATTGGCAGTGCTTGTTTGCCGCAGGATACTGAGCAGAAACCGTTGGGCAGTGTATAGATAACAAATTCCGGACTAAACAGTACTTGAAAATTCATATGTTAGTGTTTTATTGACTAGTGTTTTGTTTAATTAACGAGGAAATAAAAGGTATCAGTGCGACCAAAACAGAAAATAATTTGATAGAAATAGTTCTAAGAATAGAGCCACTTGTAGTATAATTTGTTAGCTAATTTTTTCTAGGAAATACAAATAAACGTTTATTACAAAACTCTCCATGCAGGTATTTAAGATAATAATGAAACCGGCAAAAATTAGAAGGAGCCGAAATTCCTTGCTGGAACGGTTGCGAAGATGTTACGGTTTTCGCGTATTTTTGGGACTGATGGCATGGGTCTATTTACAAACTTTTTACTCAGATCCTACATCCTGAAGGAGCCGCGTAGGGAAACAAAACGACTTCAGATTAATAGATTCCTACACCGGTTGTTGACGTTGTAAGCAACGTTTGTTGTAACGTCACTTTCGAGGCCCCTTTTAGGGCCGACACAATCCCATTCGGCACGCTAATTCCTTGAATGGGACTTCGAGCCCAACTGAATGACACAAAAGAGATTGCAAGCTTTCATATGAGTTACACGAACGAACCATTCTGCCAAGCCAAAGTTGAGTAATGCGTATTATGCTAAAAACCCAATACCGGACATTTTCAAATTTCACCACTATTCCAGCTTGTAAGAACAACTACTATTCTCTTCGCTGGTTTCACTCACTACACTCAGAATTCAATAAACACTATAAAAATACTGTCCACACTAACCGGGCTCTAAATATAGATGTGCGTCACGCAGTTACATTGATAGACAGAAGTAAGAGCGTTGGCGAAAAATTGGCTGTTTGCAAATAATTTGCCAAAAATTTGCGAATAGTAATTGAGCTTGGGTTTTAATAGATTTTCGTGGATAATTCGTGAACCTTTCGCGATTATTGCTTTTATTTCGCACGTTACTGTAAATGGTTGACAAACTTCTGTGTATTATCTAATTACAGCGCGCGCCAGAAATGACCGTCGCAGTTGAAGCGAGCCGCGAACGAGAGGTTCGCTCGAGATTTCGAAACTATTTAAATTAATAATTATTATAAATTCTATTTTTAGAGCAAATTTATTTCAAACGAATCGCGAGCGAGCTACAGTCATGTTTGGCAGGTACTGGACATATTGTGCGAATTACTTTATTTCGCTGAATATTATATTATGTTTTCTTTATAGAATGGTATAAAAATAGCCGATCCAAATTACTACAGCGCCATTTCGCGTGATGATTTGGCTGACATTTTGCGTAGCGACGATGGACTCGTAATGCCAATGTTGGATGATCGTTTGAGCAATCTTCATGAGGTTGGAGAAGTGCTGCTCCAAGCAAGTTTTTTTACAACACACTGTTTGGATTTTTATACAGTATTTTGTTGTGATGGTCATGGAATCGACGAGGTTTGCTACTTTTAGTTTGTCGACATGTTATTTACACGTTTCGCAGCTCTATATTAGATTGTTAGGGAGACATCAATAGTGGACGATGCTGGAATCGTGATGATAGTTATTTGTAGCTTATAATCGTCATTTCATTGCATTCTTTCATACACGTATTAACGGACAATAGTGAAGAAATGAGTTGATAACGACGGTTTTGCCATTTTAATGTAGTCGCATTTAGCTGAGCATCAACATTATATTTACAATCGGGGCACTACTTTAATTGAGGTGATGTTTTCTCTCACACAAAACAACAAGATAATGCAGTTGAGCATTTGTGCAAATGCAGGGGTAATAGACTGTTATGTACAATTTTGCTTCATTTTAGAACCTAACTTATATATACATCATATCATAGTACTGTAACTGGCCTTTGCAAATTTTATTGTATTTTTTGATGGTGTTTCCAGCCTGAAAATACATAGTGCTTGCAGATATTGAGGTAATAAATTTTGGTTTCATTCGACATCGTTTAGCAAGGTACAAGCTTTGTGAAACGTGTGTATGGTCGATAATTTAATGGAATTTCTGAGTCTCAGTCCGAACCGTTCGAATTGATTTTAGCTCCATTCGGCACTGCCATTCGAATGATACGTAAAATTGCATTTAAGGTATAAAATTTTTCAGTATCTAGGGATCCCACTGGTAATCCAAAAATAAGAAAAAATTCTCCTTGTATGGCTCAGAAGAACATTTCAACTGCCTTGATGAACTGAGTTAATTGTGCCAAGGGTAACATTGTACTTTAAATGATGATTTTGGGCCGGGAACAATGTAAGTGTAAATGCAATTATAAAAAACTGGAAATTTTTTGCGCCGCAATTGTCGCAAAAAAACAAACGTGATTTTATGTCAGTGGAGAACATAAAAATGCACTGAAATGGCGAAATTACTTCGGGGTGAAACACGGCTCCTCCTAAAATATGCCCCGATTTAAAGACGCCATTGTTTCAGTAAGCTATATGAAATATACAGCAACGCTATACGACCCCGTCAATATTTGAATGGAGGCATGAAGTTAATTTACATAGTTCACCTTAGCCTACTTTCTAAAATAAGTCAAATTGGTCAACTCAAATTTCACTATATATAGAAAGCCAGTAATTTTTGGTACGTGTATAGTTTAAAGACATATTATAGTGGTATATGTACCGGTATTATCGCTGTCTGGTTAAATATTGCGATGGTAACTGAAACGCAATAAGGCGACTCCGTTTCGTTTCATCATGAGCACCGAACACATGCGATTACTGAATGCAATTGGGTTAAAGCATAGAACTAATTTTGCCTTATCGCGCTGTAGGGTTTAACCCATCCTGCCGTTCCAAGGAAGTTTATACAGTATTCATTCGCTCCTATTTATGGAAAAACTCAAATTTTGGGTGTTATGAATGGAAACAATTTTTCCTGGTATATTATAGATTTTTCAACTGGATTTGTACGCAGTGAGATTTCGAAATTAACAAAAAATATCGCTCCTAGATTAGATATATAGATTAGAGTTTAGACGGGGTATAAAAGAAATCTGAGTAGGCCAAAAAAGGCCCTTTTCAGCACCTTAAGTCATAGTAAAGTTCTATTCCATAATACACTTCGCAAACCCAACAATTCTAGATAAACTCAATTTATGTCCATCTTCTTGATCCAATGTCTCAGGTCCGAACAATGTTTTTCGTAAGTCCATCAAGGCTTAGCAGTTCATTGTCACATGTTGAGCAGTTCAGCTCAGCTCCGCAGAATGTGCACAAGGTGTTGTCCAATAAACCTATTCTATATAAGTGGGAGTTAAAAGTACCATGTCCTGTCAAGAATAGTATGGCTATTCTCATACGGTCTTTATTCAGTTTCCAAAGGAATTTTGATCTAAATTTATTGGGTTTATCAAAGAAAACCCTAGTCTGTCTACAATCAGTATTATTAGTCCTCCAGCCTACCTCCAGCCACGTTTTAATTACAGTCACGCTAATAGGAACATGAGGTTCCTGTCCTAGAGTCTTTATATTAGACCCGTACCTGGCTAATCCGTCAGCTATTTCATTACCTACAACTCCGGAATGCCCTTTTACCCAGCCCAGAGTGACCACATTATTTCGACCTAGTCTGTTAAGCCACTTCACACTCCCAAGGGTGCATAGTGATTTAACCTGCCTTTTCCCGAGAGCCAGCACCGCAGCTCTACTATCACTAAAAATACCTATCTTTTTATTCTTAAGTCTAAAACCATCTGTTATCATGGCACATCTTTCGATGGCCAGTACTGCTGCCTGAAAGACAGTAGGCAGGCTACCTAGAGGGAATGATTCCCTTACTTTACCCGGTATATATACCTGCACCACATCGCCTCAGACCATTCTCAATGACAGAACCATCCGTATAACATAGCAAGTCAAAGTCATCTTGCCTAATATCAACCCAATCATTACAACTCCAATTCTGTTTATGTCTTATAGAGCTATCAATATCACATGGTAAGTTCAGTAATCCTCCAATATTCTTGATCAGCATATACATATGAGCAGATGATCCCAATACATGATTGCTTTGCCAAAAGCCTAGGTTTTTACGCCTTATGTATTCTTTAGCCGCACTTTTTTTGATTAAGATATCAATAGGCGGTATACATAAAATTGTCTCAATGCCGCGCACCGGTGTAGATTTAAAAGCACCAGTTATCATACGACAAGTCATGGCTTCAACCTTTTCAAACATTTTCCGATAAGTAACCAGTTCAATCCTATGCCACCAACATATTACCCCATAAAGGAGTGTTGGGAGATCAACTGTTCTATAAAGGAAGTATATATATAACTTGAGGACGAAGACCCCAGTTACTTCCAATAAATCTCTTTAGAGCAAAGAGAATTCTAAAGGACTTAAGCCGTGATTCTTCAATATGAGTCTTCCAAATTAGACGATGGTCTAACAATAAGCCAAGATATTTAACCTTATCATCGAACGGAATAACTTCGCCTCCAATGCGAATATCCGTTAGACCGTCCAACCTCCTTTTCCTTGTAAAAATTACGCCCTTACACTTTTCTGCATTAACAGAAAGGCCTCTAGGACAGCACCATGCATGAAGCTCATGCAGAGATCGCTGAAGTCTATTGCAAGTAGTTCTCAGGCATCTTGAAGATGTCAAAAGGACTAGATCATCAGAGTACCCTACGCACAACACCCTGTTTACATTAAGTCTCTTAATAATATCATTTACTACTAAACACCAGAGCACAGGGAAGAGAACTCCTCCTTGCGGAAATCCCCTGTTCGCTCTGACCGCCAGTCTGGCTTGTCACTTTTCAGCTACTACACCTCTCATACTCAATAATTTATGAATCCAAGTTTTGATGAAATTCGGAATACCAAATTCATCCATGCTTTTTAAAATAAACTCAAATTTTGTGCAGTCAAAAGCTCCAGAAATGTTTAGAAACACCGCCAGAACAAATTTGCCAGAAAACATTTCCTATTCAATCCATGCCGTAGTACTCTGAAGGGCAGAGATGGTACTCCTTCCTTCACGATAGGCATGTTGATTATTCTCAAGTCTTCAAAACAAAAAATGACAAATTAATAGGTCTAAATGCTTTAGGATCAGTATAGTCATCTTTACCCGGCTTTGGGATAAAGATGATTTTCGTCTGTCTCCAAATAACTGGAATATAGTTAAGTCTGACGCTGGCCTTAAAAATCTTTTCCAGCACCAAAAGTATTGCTGAGCCTCCTTATTTAAGGAAGACTGGATAAATGCCATCAGGTCCTGGAGACTTCTCTAAATCAACCACCTCGTTGATGTTGCTATCTATATTGGGTATCCTTACCGGTCTCCCTAAGTCATGTCGTCCAGTTCCATCCTCAGAGAGAGTAGAACATGGAACATATACCTCCAGGAGTAGCTTCAAAATATCTTTATCACATTCTGTATACCAGCCATTAGGATACCTAAGCTGACCCAAAATCATTCGATTTATCCTGCCAAATATCTTATGAAGCCTGTTACACACGGGAGTTTTATGCACTGAATCGCAAAAAGATCTCCACGAAGACCGTGTTCTCTCTCTAACAAGCTTTTGAATTTTGTCTGAAGGGAGTAGTATCTATTCCAAGATCTATCATCCCCATATCTCGTTGCCATCCTATACGTTTTCTTTACCTTTCTCCGAAGTCTAGCTAATTCATCATTCCACCAACAATTCTTATAGTTACGCGCGCCCATGAAGGGACAGCTACGTTCCGCCGCCAAATTTAGGGCGCTTGTTATCATTCCAACAGCTAAATCTAGCTGTTCACAATTATCAATTTTGATATTGTTTAACTCAGCTAAATTTTCTCTCTGTATGTCATAGAATCGCATCCTGTCAATACGTCTAACATTCAATTTCTTCTCAACATGATCACTACCGAAATCCATGCTGAATTCTATGAACTTATGGTCTGATCCCGAATGGTCCTGTATCACATGCCACTGCTTAATATATCTTTCTAAACAACTGCTAGCTAATGTGACATCAATTACCTCTGACCTATTTCTAATGACACATGTGGAGGAACATCCCTTGTTCACCACACATAAGTCCGTTGTCGATATAAATTCTGCTAAATCAGTCCTCTTCTGTTGTCATTTGTACTATATATATACCCCAAAGTCTGTTGTGAGCATTAGCATCACATCCAATTACAATCTGTAAATTACCATTGTCTGAAAAATCAACTAGTCTAATCAAGTCATTTCCTGGCAACCCCGCAGTCGCATCATAGGGCATATATAAGGATGCCATCAACCACTCACTATAAGTGTCCAAATCAGATGCACGTCCCAATATCCTGACAACCTTACAGTCCTTATTTGTCAAGGGTAGTACAGTGCTAACAGTAAGTCCAGCAGATGTACAAATACAGGTCCTATTGCCTATACAAGTCTGATCATAGAATAATTACTTGGGTTACTTGTGCGTGCATTTCTTTGCTATTTTCCGACTTTTCTTCAAACACCAGATTTTGGTCTGAAATCGTTGCAATATAATTCAGTGGTTGATGTTGTTGGCATTCTGGAGTGTAACAAGTGAGGTCTTTGTTGATCTTCCTCCAGGAGACCGAGACCCCGAATAAATGCAAACGCGGACTTTGATTTCGAGAATAACTTCTAGATTACATATGTCCGCTGAGATTCAGTTCTGCCGAAGATCCTGCTATGTTGAGGGATTGACGATCGTTAAAGATGAGCTCAACTGTTTCGTGTGCTGTTCCTCACAATCGACAAATCGGTGTATGCGCAGATTCTTCATCCCGGCTGAGGTAACGATTTAGCACCAGAGATTCACAGCACGTACGTAGTTGAGACAAGATAACCCGCTCTTTACTCGTTAGCACAGATTCTTTCTCAACTCCACAATATTATTCATTATTCGTTTCAGCGACCATATGTGTATTGTTATTCTCTTCCTATATTGTGAATAATGAACATTGTTCCGTTGTTCCGTCTGGTTCCGAACTTGTTTCATTTTGGCCCACAATGTTTTTATCTGGTTATTATTCAGCTTAAACTTTGACATAATTCATGTACATTTCGCATCAAGGACCCATGCCTTTCTACGAATCCTTCGCATTCAGCTTGCATTTATCGATAATATTCGATCTTATTTTTCTATTTCCTCGTCTGGTATTACTACGTTTCCTGTTGTGAAGTTTTTCGAGCCGCGATTAGTTTTGTTTTCCGTTATCCGTTATATATACGCCTCGTTATTCGTCAAAAAATAGGTTTCGCAACTGCGACTAGTGTAGGCTATTCGCGAAGGTATTCACCCACTTTCATTATCATTTCCGACGTAGTCTCATGCGCTCTTTCAACTTGAACTTCGTTTCCATTAGGTGGCTCTGGTGTACACGGGCCGAATTTCTGAACTCTGATACGAAATTTGCGAACTATATTACATCCCGACTCCATAGCGTGGGTGTTCTAGTTTTGGCCGTCTGTGGTGGCGTTCTACAAAGAAACATTTTGGTGTCGCCACTAAAATTAAATTTTTTGATATCTTTGGTCAGTTAGGGACTTTATGAGGGCTACTAATTACTAGTAAGGTATAAATAAAGGTACTACTGGCTTCCCTATTAGTAATGTATAAATAATGGTACTACTGGCAGCCCTGCGCGATGTTGCATCGAAGCCGAGACCGAAGAAGCGGGATCGATGGCTAGACGCGCCTACAATAGAGAAAACCGAGCTGCTTAGTCATGCTGCAAAGGAAACTCGACTCTTTCTCAGGTCCAGCTTGCACCATAGCATCATAGAGTCTAAGGATGAGAAGCTCAAGGCACTTGCCATCGAGATGAACCAAGCAGCTAGAGTACATGACCACCGCAGGCTCTACAAGCTAATCAGACAAGGTGCACAGCCGCAGAATCTTGTGCGTGGTATGATACGCGACAGCACGGGTAAGAGTCTGATCTCCAAATCCGCGCAAGTCAATCGTTGGAGAGAGCATTTCGATGAACTCTTGAATAAAGATCCTCCAGCAGACCCGCTAAAGGGTGACGACCTTCTCTTCAAGTATTTTTACGAATGCGCGATCGATCACTCGGAATCAACGCGTGACGAAGTCCTCAAAGGGGTAAAAGATCTTCGCAGCGGAAAAGCAGCCGGAAAGGACGGTATTATACCGGAATGCTATAAGATCTCAAGAGATCTCTTTGATACGCTGCACGCCACAATCTGCGACGTATGGGCCAAAGAGGTCATGCCAGAGAACTGGCGTACCGCCATCGTCATTCCTTTCCACAAGAAGGGTGACAAGTTCATCTGTTGCAACTACCGAGGTATATCGCTGTTGAATATTGCTTTAAAGGTGCTGGAAGCAGTAATCTACAATAGATTCAAGGGACACTGGGAACAATTTGAACGGGAGCAACAGTGCGGCTTTCGACCCGGTCGCAGCACAATCGACCAGATACTTAGCATGAGGATCATGCTCCAGAATCATCATGAATATCGCAGACCAGTTGCCGTGACCTTCTTTGATTTCAAAGTTGCGTTCGACTCAGTTCACCGAGGATCGCTGTACAAAATCTTGGAGACGGATGGCGTGCCGACCAAGATCGTATCCCTAATCAAGTCGAGTTTGAACCATCTTATTGCCGCGTGATAATAAAAGACACGTTTTCTGAACGCTTTGAGGTCACGTCTGGAGTGAGACAAGGCTCAATCTTGTCCCCCATCCTCGTCAACTACGCAATTGCATGGGTGATGGAGACCGTCCTGGCTAACGACGACCGTGTTATTTTCGATGCAAATGGCATGAAGTTCACAGATGCCGCTTATGCCGACGACATAGCCATAGCCGCATCGTCAGTCAGGGAACTACAAGATGTGCTCAAATCGAGTCGACACAACTGCAAAGCGCATTGGTCTGGTCATCAGCTCCCAGAAGACCAAGATAATGACCTGCTGCATCGACAGACATCAAGACATCGTACTGAACGGTTGTGTGCTGGAACATGTCGAACAATTATGTTACCTGGGCAGCACTTTTACGGGATCAGAGGCTTGCGGCACTGAGATTAAAAACCGCATAAACCGTGCTAGGTCACCCTTTTCGGGCCTATGGCAAGTGTGGATTCTAGGCGTAACAAACTTCGATCACATCAGGAATGAAGACCTTCGTCGAAGAGTTGGTCACGAAACCGAGGTGTTGACACTACTAAGGTGGGAGCGTTTGCGGTTGCTCGGCCATGTTCTGAGGATGTCCGACAACACGATCCCGAAGTCACTGGCAAACGCAACGCCGCCGGACGCCAGGACCCGAACGCGCGGAAGATCTCACGAGACCTGACGACGTCAAACAGTCAACGATTGTCACCAGCATTTTCGATACGTGCCGCTAAGCCAATGGCAACAATACCCGATGTCGCATATCGAACCAGATACAGTGAACAGAGAAGAGTGGCGACGAGTCATCAGCAATGAGACCCCCCACAACCGTGGGGACAGGTGAATAATACTGGCTTCTTATAGGGGATTCATTAGTTCAAGATTATTGAAATCATTTTTTTTGCGGAAACCACGATTTTTATTTACAAAATTTTAAGCCCACAGTTACAAACTATCGCGGTCACCATGTTATGTTTTCTGTCGTTGACGGGGTGGGTGTTTATGTCGGCTATAGGTACTTTAAGTTAATAATGTAATATATACGAAATGTCCCCGAAAGGGTATTAACGCTTACTAAAAATAACGTTAATTACAATCAGCCTCCGAATTTGTTTTCTGAATGTTAGGTCTCAAGGTTCTTCTCAAGAAGTCAACTGCTTCGCAAGACTGA
>JASANE010027070.1:0-20143 GCA_030248225.1 Trileptium ribeirensis
GGTACTCCGGGGTTGATCATAGAGCAATACGTCATTACTGTTGTAGTTACTACTTCGTTACAAGTACATACTGGTTTAAGATGCAACAACGAATACTTTCTAAATATTGAATTCGGGTTCGCAGCTCATTCATCTTATTGTCTCTGATTTGGATTAGCCGATAGAATCGATGTTCCTAAACTCAACGGTCCGAGAATCGGGGTGTGAGCAGCCCACATCTAAATTCACAAACCGAGTTTTAGAACACTAAATTTAGACCCAGTTTTAGAACACTAATGGGCAAATTAAAATTAATTTCAAAGTCATAGCGAGACTTGCGGAGGAGGAGGCATAACAATGTGCTTATTGTCGTGGTTTCCAAACAAGTGTTGACAACCAGGGCGGGAGGATAAGACCCGAAAGCTTCTATTTTATATATCCAAATCATACACGCTCTTAGGGGAGAGGGGAATTATCCAATTCCATGAGGCTCGGACCCCTTCTCTCCCTCTCGGGGAGTTGCAGATTGCCCTGTGAGGTGGCCATATTCTCCCCCGTCCGCTCCCCCTATCGGTCGACAGAAAATTTTGACAAACATAGGAAATCCAAGTGAATTGTACCTACAGTCGTGCCTGATCTGTGAAGATTTGTCTTCCGTAGTGGACGACGACCTCAAAAGAAACTGTGGTCAACTCAACAACGGTGACATATTCGTAGCAATTAATGTGACTTACCTGGCAGCCATCCGACCACAAACGATCCCACTATAACCAAAGCGGTTATAATGGCTTTCCGCTTTCGTTTCAAAGCTTGGGGCTGACGGCTCGTTCCAACAACTGATCGGTTCGACGTCGGCTTTGATTCGAACGATGCGACGTTGAAAGAAGAATTTGAATACGAGCACCGATGATGGTGTCGCTTACGAATATTTCTATGGTCATCGACAACGTCATAAAAATTCAGCGGTTGCTGTGGCACCTGATCCGAGTTAGGCGATTGAGCTTTTGGGTCTTCTGCAGGGTACGGGCATGAGGGCACCATATGGTTTTGTGGAGCAGTCAGATGTTGAGTAGCGCTATTATTTTGGTGTCCCTTCTGCTCTGTCGTTTCCACTTCTTTGCTCGTTTGATCTATGCCGCTTTCTGTTCCATCAGTCTCATAGCATCGCCACGGGTTGTTGCTGGTTCGCGATGACTTCAAAGTGGTGCTTTTCGGACGGTTGTTAGCCTGCATTTTTTCACTTTGCCGAATAAGACTAATACTAATTCGAACGTAAATGAGGCACATGAGTATGAGTGGGACGATGAAAAATAGAAATATCGCAAGACGATAGTTGTATTTTTCGAAACTGAAACGAGATACAGAACAAGTTTAAAATTTGTTAAATTCATAGAATAAATTTGTAAAAAAAACAAATGTCCATATTCAAAGTAAATATATTAGAGATAACAAGACCAAAAGGGCCAATAGACTAGACGAATAGCGAGTGTTCATTACTGGGATAACACCATTCGTAAGCACAATATCAGTACTAGCGGTGTCAACATCGCTGAGGTAAACTTTGTGATTACCATTCACATAGCTGACACTTGAGCCAATTCTCAAAATACTTATGGCGAGTCACGTAAGTGTAACTAAATTGGTAAGAGGAATGTTTCAAGTACGAAGACGACTTTTCGAATTGAAGGTTTCCGGGAATAAGGACGCAAAACGTACCTTTGATATTTAGAGCATCCACGCGATTGAAATCCTTCATTGGGAACACTGGCGTACAACGTTAGAAACCCGATCGGAGGTAAGACCCAGAGCAGCGCACACGACAGTTGGACCCATCGTACGGTAAACTTGGACTTGTACGACAGCGGGTATGCGGTTGCGAAAAGGTGATTGATCGACAAGAGCACTAGATGTAGTATCGACGTGAATATCGCGCCGAGACGCATTCCTGAAAAAAACAGGAAAATTAATTATTTCACAATTTATTTCAATTTTAATTAAATACACAATCTTTTGCGCAAAATTATATTCGTTATATTTGTAGGCACTTTATTTCATTTTATGTAAAATTTTATGTTAATATAAGCAAAATTATAAAATTTTTAAAAAAAATTGGATAAAATAAGAAGAAAAAATTGCGGATGACGTGGACAGTTTTAGGCTACCGTTGTAGAATCCCTTGCCGGAACCTTCTAGGCCCCTAAGCTGAGGCAATTGGGACACATATGATATTTATTATTAAACGTCTGATGTTATTGTATACTTTATTACAAATACAATTTACTCAAAGTGATTTATCAAATAATTATTAAACGTCTGATGTTATTGTATACTTTATTACAAATACAATTTACTCAAAGTTATTTATCAAATAGTTTCTTACAATTTAGTTACTTTCTAACAATGTATCAATGTTGCACATTTTAATTCAGACTCGATTGTGTTGCAATTTTAATACACAATCGATGTTAGCGCATAGTTGATTACACACACTCGGGGTATTGTATTGTTTTAAAACATATTTTATATGAGTCGATTTTACGAAATATTTTATTACGCTTTTTTGGCTTTCAAACTATTTACACATGATATTACACAAACGAGATTTGTTGTAGATTTTATAATACATTTGGTTGTATGGTTCATTGTTGTATAACGCTGTTATTTTGCTACATCCGTAAAAATAAACAAGCGTAATTGTCTAAATTTCAATTATCTGATTTTATCTTGCATATAAATATCAGAATTTCTTGGCAGTTTGGGTGCAAAACCAAAAAGAATCATTGCAGAAAAGCACAACCTTGGCCCAGATTGATGATCAGAGACTATGGCGGTACGGCTGAAAACATGGTGTCGTCTCGCTTCCCAAAAAGGCCAAATTTTTTTCTTTTTATGATTAGGAAATTTTTTTCGAAAATAGAAATATGAAAGCTTTCTATAGAACTTGTCTCTTTCAGGAAAATCTAATGATGGACGTAGTTTCATTATTTCTTGCTTTATAGCTGAACATGTTTATGTTACAGTGGGTCAATATTAATCGATTTGGAACGACTAAAACGCTATGTGAAAAGTCTAAACACACACAACGTTTACCTTCAATAACAAACGCCATGCAAAACGTATCGAAGAGAATAATCTCGAAAACGACGGGCAAGTAGCTGTTGACAATCAGTCCCAGAACGAGGACGAACGAAGCCCAAACATCAGCAGCTGCCAGACTTAGCGTGATTAAGAGCGTGGGGCTTGTGGACTGACCGCCAGTGCCCCGTATTCGTCGAACCAGGCATAAAATGTACAAATTGGCCACAATTGCCAGCACGCACAGAAGCGCCATTATCGGGATCATAATCGCGTACGTGCCATGACGGATGCGATTGATTCTTTCGATCTCCAACTGAATCTCATACGACGCATTGTCGAGGTCGCTTGTCGATGCGTTTTGGCTGATGCTGGTACTAAGGTTATTGGGACCGGTAGTACTAGGGTATTGCTGTCCCCCCAAAGTTGATGCTGTTGTTAGATCAATTTCGGCCATATTCGTTGTTGTCGGAATCGTAATTGTCGTAACCGTCATCATTATCTTCATGAGTATATTGTTGTTTTGGCTTTAAAGCATAATTGCTTTGGTTTAATAAAACAATTAATTTCGAATTTTAATAAAACATTATAGTTATAATATTATATTATCTGAAAATATTCAATAAAACATTTAAACAGAATGAATATATCTTTTACGACATTTATATAAATGCACAGACTTTTGAATTATTGAAAAATCGAAATGGAATCACCACAAATTCAGTCGTTTTGTTCAAAATTTGAAACCAAGGTTTGTTGCATTTTTTACTTTTTAGAAAATTTGAATGTGTGGCCAGCGTTCAGCTTTTGGCACCATATTAGTTCAGACAACCCAGCACAAGCATCATATCCTGAAAAAGTTTGAGCTCAAAGTTTAACAAAAATGATGGAAATATTTCTGAAATAGTGAATTGTATACGTTGATTTCAGAAACTTCGCCTGGAACTCGAAAACACGCGTTTGAGAGAAACCATTTTTAGTATTAGAAAACGTTTGGAGCTTCGCAAAAGCTGCTCAGGGGATATCTTCAATTAATACAGTGAAAGCAATAACATATTTAAAAAAATGAAATATCTGGTTAAGGATCATGAAAATATATATTAATAATAGCTGTCGACGAAAAGCAATTTGTTTGAATGAATAAAAATACGTTACCCCACAGAGGACGTATAATTAGGCACATTGCAGGATGTGTAAGGGTCGGTCCACGGCAGATCCCTACTTCACCTTAACATGAGTGGGACATAACTTAGCCCACGACCTACTACAGCGGATTCCAACTGGGATGGGCTAACATATATTTGGCATCATTGTACCGATTGCCAAACTCGCTATTTATTGGGAATTCATCTAGGCAATTGCGGTTCCAAATAGATAGCTGGCTCGTTTTTTAAACAACTTCTGTTTTTAAAGGCAACTTTTTATACACGAACGTCGGGTTTCGTGATGAAAAGTTGATATGAATAGTGAAAGAGCTGTAGTATTTTAGATAAAGCCGACAAGACTGTAGTTTCATAGCGATTAGCGAATGCCTATTATAATAAATATGAGATGCATTTTTAATATCGATTCCAACGTAATTAACTCTATTAATTTCTAATTTAATTATAGATAAAAGGAAGAAATATAGTCTTCGTTGCCTGTAGCAGTGAAATAAATATATATCGACAGTTTTGTGAGATAAATTTATTATTGTTTTAGATCCCTTCAAAGCTTTTACTTGGAAGTATTATTCTGAAAAGGCGTGAAATGAAAAATAAGCTGAAACCACAATGAGCAGGTGTCTTATCGGCTTTACTACTCGATGCCTTGTAGGTGTTTCAAAAGTTGATAATTATTCGCATGAGGTCAAATATTTACTCACGTCAAATCTTTTGATATCGCTTAGAACAAAAACAAAAACTTCTAACTCAAATAGCAATCGGTCTGCTGAGAATCTTGATAGATGCTAGCTGCGTTTTAGCACAAGATAGCATCGTAGGAAGCTTGCAGTGTCTGACAGAGGATTCATGTTTACCTGACCTGGAATATTAACATTTACTAAATGTGTATTGATTTCACACATCTCAACTATGCATGGGTAAATGGGAATAGAAGGTTAATCCCCTAAGCTGGTCTTCTCCCTCAGGGTTATTAGTAGCCATGTCCAAATACAACTGTCAGTCGGTGTTAATATCGAAAAATATAAATGATCAAATGGCAGTGATCAGTTTCATTCCAAGAGCCCTTGACGGATTTGTGTAGAAGAGTACGATGACATTTAGTTGTACTGCATTTAACCTTTTGGATGCTGTAGTCGTTATCCGAGAAACCCTACACACATTGCCAGGGTACCTCCCAAGGTTCCCTGGGGATGCCATCGGCTACCATTCAAGGTTTAATTTAGAAGCTACCAGATTTTAACCTCGATGTCATCCATTGAGAATACAGCTGGAGGAGCAATAACCGGTAAATCCTTTACGTGCTTTCACACCCTTGGGCTTTGAAAACCTGATAGCTGGTATACCCCACAAAACTTACTTGGGCATGTAGGCGGCCGATACCCAACAGAGAACCTATGAGGTTCCTCCCTGGTGCATTTTGGGCAAGTGTTTTGACCGAAAAACGGCCTCATGTCCCATTTGTCTATCGTGCAATGTTGAAAAAAGTTGAGCTGGCGAAATGCATCGAACTCAGAAAGTATGTTAGCAAGCAGTGCACACCAACTAATGCCCTATCTAGGAACTGTTACTCGGTTCGTTGAGGAACTTATCAAATCGACCTAATAAATATTCATGTTTTAACAAACAAGGCACGACAAACTTACAACTGTTTACCAATGCACGATGGGCAAATTGTTGCACGTACGGTCTTCTACTCAGACAGTGGGCTCTCCAAAATCAAACAATATCATCTATTGTTCAGCTGTGATCCATCAGCTATGTTCCATCCACTCGGGAGAAGAAACAACAGAAAAAGACTGATGAGCCACGATGGTTTACTTCAGTGTCTAAACCCAATTTACCCACTGAAACGAAGATATGTCACCCCTCATTATTCTAATTATATAGGGAGACATAGCCCATAATACCCTTTTCAATGTTTCACCTCCGCTTGGCTTTACAGTGCCTAATATCAGCCATTTAATTCATAAACTGCCTCCTCTTATTCGCGAACAAATTTAATGCAAAAGTGACGTCACCAGCAAATCGTTCCTATTGTGAAGTTCTTATTGTTCGCGAAAAAACCGGTTTGATTCAAATTTTACAAATTTTCATTCTCAAAAATTTAGGTAATTTTACTTAAATTTTCGCGAACACAAAGTGGCTACATTTCAATCGCAAGCAGCGTGTTCGTGAACAGTTTTGCGCAGAATTTAAATTGACGAAAACCGGTACCGTAACAATTTATATACAAAGTTACAAAAGAGGATGGCTGACTGAACTTTATTCCGGCATATTGGTTGTTATTTACCCAGGGTAATCCCAAAAGTAATAAATTGTAAATTTTTTTCTGGAATTAATGTTCTCTAGGACCTTCGATCTACAGAAAACAAACGGTAGCAATTTTTTATAACAACTAAGTTCAGTTGTCAAAATACGCAATTTTATACATATAAAAAGATGAAACGAATGTCATAGACTGACAGCTCTTATAAAAAATGTTGATAACTACAAGATAGATTTCGCTAAAAAGCATGGAAAATCGTCGGAAAATCTTAATAAATGCAATGCGAGCATCTGTTTAAACTGGTTCGATTGTGAGCTACGATTTTAAGTAACTTGAATGCAGAGGTGGGTTTATTATACGCTGGAACAAATCAGAAATGGTTTCAGTCTTCCTTTTCATTCGAGAACAATTGATGATTATAAATGCCCACTGCCTGCCAGAACGGATTAAATAACGGAAAAGATTAAAATATGCACAATTGGCTCAGATGAATAATTATTCTATCGTCGCGAATGATTAGAGACCCGTTTTTTTCATTTGGAATTGCATTTGTGGCATTTATATTTAGGACAACCGATGCTTTGTTTTATGCAGCATTACGTCATAAATGACCCCTCATGAGAAAATTTTGTCACCCAATAATCTAGGCCACTCCATCCAGTGATATATGATGTATACCTACACTGTATAATCAAATAGATGATGTATGAGACACCATCACGTAGTATGGCTTTTAAGGCACCGTATTGTGTATTACTGAGAATGTCCAAGACATCATTCAAAAACACATTATATAAGGTGTGAAAATAACAGCATGTTGTAGGTGACGCCATATAACTTGTGGAAATGTTTTATTCTTTAGTTACATGTTTTGGATGTAGTACTACACCATACTATTATCGACGGTACAGCAGCTATGCACACCATCATAAAATAGCTTCCGACATACTATGGTTTCAGAGGCACCATATTTTGTATAGAGGCAGAGACATATTGGTAAGACAAATCTTCTGTATGAGAATCCTTTATAAGCTAAACGCCGTATTGGTTATGGTTAATTCAAAGTGATCAGTGCTTAGCAGCGCGGTCTTTAAATCCAAGCTACAAAATGCTGGGTAACGCATATTTCACTACTGCATAGAACAGTTTAGAAACCACCGTTTAGTTTTTTGGCAAATTGTCGCAAAGCCTTATGCCAACACATTTGGGTATACATATTATACGTTATAACTACATCAGCGTTAATGACAAAATTTCTCAACTTGGACACATGCTTTGTCGGTGGAATTTGACTAGATAGGCTGGTCCCACCCTATATAAGCCGAGCCGAGGTTTCCACAGCCTGTTTAATTGCATGTGACAATGTTCTGAGTGGACTAGTTGCAATTGATAAGCCTCGGCTTGCAACATCTATTATCTCATCATTGTAAAGTTATTCTATTCGTTGTGTTAATTAATAATATGAGTTTCCACAAGCTGCATAAATTTGTCGATACAGATATATGCACGTTATAGATCACAGCTGTCTTAGATCCGTCGGCTTAGGAGGATAAACGGTGTGCGGGGTAGACCTCCCCCTCTCAATCACCAGGAATGAATTTGGATGCCAATTTTACACAATTTTTGCATAAATTTGCCCTAATTTCTCGCCCTAAAACCATCTCGCACGGCTTCCGCGCGGCGGAGGAAAATATTACCTGAGGGAATTTCGAGCCTATCTCCCAACCGCTATCGACACTTTTGATATAGACTAACACTAGTAATAGCTGTAGTGACAAACATAACTATATACCCTCCCCCTCTCAATCACCAGGAATGAATTTGGATGCCAATTTTACACAATTTTTGCATAAATTTGCCCTAATTTCTCGCCCTAAAACCATCTCGCACGGCTTCCGCGCGGCGGAGGAAAATATTACCTGAGGGAATTTCGAGCCTATCTCCCAACCGCTATCGACACTTTTGATATAGACTAACACTAGTAATAGCTGTAGTGACAAACATAACTATATACATATGTTTTATTTATACAATCAAGAGTAAATGGAACACCTTAAAGAAGGTATCTATGTGTCACACCGACGTCATATAATTTGTGGGATACCGAAATAGCGTCTAAATCAGTTTCTCTAATGTATCTTACTAACATCTAAAAATTTATCTATTTCTTTCTTATACTGTGAAATATTCTAATTAATATCGACATTATCTAAATTTAACATGATTTGTTTTAATTTATCAGGAAAATCCCCAGACTATACGATTCCCAGCAGTACCAATTATGGAGTATACAATTCTTCTTTAACGGCCAAATTCCGGGAATATCAATGGTATCCGGGGCTATGTTTTCGTGCCGTATAAGAAGAGAAATGGGAGTATTACTACACCAAGCTATAATATTCTTCAAGTATCTAGAAATTTCGATGATTTTCTCAACAATTCTGCTAACCTGTCTACATCGATTGTTGCGATACGAAACAGAAATTTCTTTCCATCAGTTAATGAGTTATAGTTATTGAAATATAAGTTTGCTTTTGATGGCGTTCCGATTGTATACGGTCGGAATCGCGAAACGGGACGGTTGGTTCTTCGACAAAACCAGGCAAAATCATATTTTAAGGCTAAGGTGACTACCGAGACGGTGCTAAATTTTTGAGATTTTGAGTTAGTATTGCTGGCGACAGGATGGCCCGTTATTAATTTTCAAAACACCTACTGCAAACCTATTGCAATAAGTCATATCAGTTTAATAAAGATTATTGCTAAATTAATGTCTGTATGAACCAATTCCAAACGCCCGCTAGAAATAGACCCAACTTGCTCCGTCTGCATAACACGGCTGCATATTGGCTATAAATTGTTGTTAAAATATATCCATATTATCACTTTACTCCTGCCTTTACCGTTCCTAAGCGTATAAAAAGCCTTAATCACGGAATAAAAAGATAACTTAGGTTTAACTGCGAGTTGGCTTAATAATTAAATTTATTCGGCAAAATCCGTACGCTTTGCTAATCACTTTATGGACATTGTGCATGCGTGGTTTCTGTTATGATAACCAGATTAGCGGAATTTGCGGAAACGGACGTTGGATATGAATCTATTCAAGCATAATCGTCGTGGTATTTTGAGGTAGTCACAGAGCTGTGCAAAATAATTTTGGCTCGGATCTGTGCAAAACGCAACGGGATGTACGGTTTGTCGCTATGAATTAAAAAGTTTCCTACTTCCTTGTCTGAGTACCGATAATTAAAATTTTTTATCTGTCTGAATTCGCTAAATAAAACAAAGCATCCGCTTTGAATTCCAACAAACCGAGAAATGGCTGAAAACAAAGATATCAGGTTTCCTGAAAATGTATATTTGATAACTATATTCGGGTATAGTTTTGGAATAAATGTGTTTGCATGGCACTAAAGCAAATGTCTACCGAAATAGTTTTGCATATTTTTCATATATATACTTCACAGGTTTCCACTAACGCTTTTGATGAAAAACTAACTCCTTAACTGAAAGTATTAATTTGTGCAATAGAGCGGATGTCATATAAAGACGTACTTAAAATTCGGATAATTTTAAGACTTCAGCAGCCTTGCGTATATTGAAATATTTAAAGTAACCCACAATCTTGTAATGACATATAGGCCTGAGGTCCAAGGTACCGGATTCCGAAGTCCGAGGCCCCAGGCAACCTTCTGAATCCCGCACGGGTATTCCAGTGGACGGTGGTATGCGGAGACTGTAGAAGTTGCCACGGCATAAGGGGAGAGTGCGGCACTCGTAACCCTTACCCCAAATGAACATGTTTGACCTACAGACTTAACAAGAAGATAGATCGGTGAAAACAATTTTATAAAGTTCATGTTTTGAAAGGTAAATAGGGTCTCCATACACCCTAAAATCCGCCATGACATCCGCTTTTAAACCCTTATTCCATGGCTTGGCATTTTGATTTTTGGATTAAACATATAACCCAAATAGAATTTTCCTCAATTTCTAGTATAATCGCCGGTACATAATCCAGCTCAACGGTGCTAGGCTTACTTGTCTAAAACCAAAAAGGAGAAGGATTTTCGAGATGCAACAGTTTTCAACTGATTGGTAGAAATTAATTTAACGACCGCACGAGACTCGATGTAATCCCTTGCGGAAATTTTTTTCTAAAGCCACAATAGTATCTCGAACATACTGTCATAACATATTTTTGAATGTACCCTAAAATTGTATGTCAACATAAAACTATCGGAACTAAAATTATCATCAGCAAATTTATTTTCAAAATAATTAGATGTTGATCCATAATTGTCCTTGAGCATTCCACAGGTTTTATTAAATCGCCTAATTGGGTTAAAAATTGTTGCCAAAGAACAAGTTCACTCCAATCAGGCCGATCCCTACACTCAGTCGGTTCGTTCTGCATTATAATTTATTATTCCACAGGTTTTATTAAATCGCCTAATTGGGTTAAAAATTGTTGCCAAAGAACAAGTTCACTCCAATCAGGCCGATCCCTACACTCGGTCGGTTCGTTCTGCATTATAATATATTATTCCACAGGTTTTATTAAATCGCCTAATTGGGTTAAAAATTGTTGCCAAAGAACAAGTTCACTCCAATCAGGCCGATCCCTACACTCGGTCGGTTCGTTCTGCATTATAATATATTATTTTGTGCTAACTTGCTTTAGCTTTGGCTTTAGTCAATGCGGAGGTGGCGATGATGGGTTTATATATCTAATTTTCAGACGTGATTTAATTCAGATACTGTTTTTGAGATATACCAAGATCCAGCCAGATTCAGATTTTCCAAACCGTAAATCCAAAACGCTCTGGTTCTTGGTACAGTGCCGGGTAGCTGTTTGTGTCCCTCATGAGGAAAATGGCACGTCAAAAACTATGCTAGGCTATAACAACGTTGCGTAGAGAAATGTGTTGTTGTTCGAAAATGAACGAAATTAATTATGTCATCAGCAGTGACATTATCAGAACAGAAATCGCGACTGTAGATTTATAATCCTTTAGGTGAAATGTTTACTTACCCAAATGGAATATACCTAATAAGAGATGATGTTGCGCTATAGCAATACATTAAGGTTATCAAATGTTGTCTAAACATTTCATGCCCAATCATATAATTGTTTCAAAATATATATTGCGAAACGTTGTGTTAACTGAGTTTGTCGTGCGGTGTGTGCATTGACAGTTTTGCTTTTTGCGCCATTAACCTATTACGACAATGCAACTCGTAGTATAGCACACCCGGCTTCATAGAATTGTTTACCGTTAAGTCTTTTAGACCCTAGGTCCTAGCAAACATTAAATCAAAGAAGGAGAATTTAAAGTAAATTCTACACCACAAGCGATTTGTTGCCAATTTTTTTAAAATCTAAAACTTTTATATTAATTAATTACATAGCTAGTTTTTTTGGTCGCCTGTAAAAGAATGACATTTTATTTCAACACTTGTAAGTCAGAGGCAGGTAAGAGGATTTTGCTAATTATGTTTCCATTTGATGCGTTGAGAGATTAGCGTTACCGATCCATCAAATTCATTTTGTTATAACACCATCAGTTGGTATTTCCCGTTTGTGGTTAAAAAGTGGAGCTCTTATGACGCCCCTGCTCAGTACTGTAATTTTTGGACAAAATCAGCGCAACCTTTCATCCGCTCATTTGTAACATGGTAATATGTGGAGCCATTATGAATCAAATTTAGGTATTGTATAAAATTTTATATGGCATAAATCTACTCCTAACCACAATTCCACATTACATAGTTTACGGTTTAAAAACTTTAAACTAAAATACTTAGTATCTTGCTTTTGTGTAGTAGCTTCCTTGTATTTGAACCTATCTGACGAATCATTTTCACCACGCATGTGAACTTTTAAGTATAATATATATGGCTTTAGGATCACTCCTGCTTCACGGTCAACGCTCAATATTGATATAAACTTCAAACTTGATCAGTCAAACCACTTAGAGTAAAAAACTTGTATTTGCCCTGTACAACCGACTCATACATATTCCAATTTGACTGTTACATAGTTCTTGTCCAGTTCGGCATGATAGTAATGACATTGGTCATCCGTGTCACCTGTCGAAAGATAGAACAATGGGGATTAACACCTATTTATATTCATAATTCTGCTAGATACTGTCAAACTCGGTTGATGGCTTTGATTTTGTCATAATTGTATAGTCCGGATTTGTGCGCATATCTATGCTACTCATTTCATCCCGGTTGTTGCATATGAATTTTGGAGCAAATTCAGAGCACTATTCTACTTTTGACTGGTTATATAAAGCAGAAGTTAAGCTGTAAACCCAACGGTTTCCACCGCAAAGGATCTAGTCATTCCCTCGGATATGATTGCCAGAAACAACTAATGCTATTTAATCTGTAAAATATACAGTTAACGTTCGTTTAGTACCTTGAGGATCACAAGTAGGTGATTTGAGTATGTAACTGTTCTCTCTTATTATAAATGTAAAAACCCATCGTGTCAGGATATTACTATCAGTACTTGGGCGAGGTGGAGGACTATGATATGAGTACCGTAGATCAAATGTTTGGCGGCCAGTTGTGAGGCATAGGTTAAACCTAAGCTTAGGTTGAGACTTAGACTTAAACTTAACTTACAGATTTACAATGCAGAATTTTATACAATAATAAGAAAACAAATAGCCAAGATATACTATTCTAGGCGACTGGGCGAATTGACATGAACCATAAAAATGTTGATTCATTTCTAGGCTTGTCTATATAAACTAATTCCAAGTTTCAAATAGAGCAAATGCTGAGCATTACAACACTTTATCCATTGGATCGCTGGCAATGACTATCTGCGGGGATCTTAAAAAATCCAGCCCTGAGACTATATTGAGGTTTTGTACCTATTATTGAAGCAGGTTCTTTTTGACGGACAAATAAGCGACGCAGCAGCAGCAAGCTTTTCGATTAATTTTTTGCTCATACTATTACAAACAGTTTATTGACGTGTAATTGAATATTCATGCCTTGCATAAATTAATCAGTTATTTGTTACGCTATGAAGCGCAGGAAGAAATAATTAAATCAAAGTCACATGAAAATGAAGGATTCTACTCAAATGTGGTGCCATGCACTTGGACAAGACACTATGTGTAATCTCGTTATGACACGTCATACGAGGCTTCAAAATCATTTATCGATATACATGTTCGTTTTCGAAATGTTGGCATAGCCGTCAGATTGTGAAATTGTATTCGACTAATGCCAATCTCTACAGCGACCGTATATATTAGAATTTAACGTTTGAACAGTGAGCTAGATGCGTTAGATAAATTCACCGTACGGTAAATGCTAGGGCCTAGGTAACTCTGCGGGCTAAAGTGTAATTCATGGCATACCGTTCTCTATATACTAAGCCTTAGCCTAATCATAAGTACTTATACGTGACATACAATAAGCCTAAGTCGGCGGACTGCCGCTCCAACCTCTCCCCGAACCCTCCGCTCTAAGCTGTTCTTTTTTCTAACGATATAACGTGTTGTCCCTCTATCTGGGCCAACGGTAGTATGGTGTCGAACCAACTTATAGTCTCAGCCGTTGACGCCGAATCGCGTTGAAAAAGCGAACGAAAAATTGTAGTCACATTATGAAAATATTGTTTTCTGAATAATTGTAACATAGTTTATATAATACAAAACTGTTTCACAAGTTAGTTGTAGTAGTGCTAGCTCGGCTTTCGAATATTTGTACGCACGGTTGTACAGTTGAACTCGCCAAAATGTCGCGTACATATCTCTGAATGCACGGCTAGCCGTACGACAACTATTACTTATAAAATCCGAGTTAAATGTAATATATACTGCCCACGTTGTCACTAAAATAGTTGTATATCATAAAGCAAAAAAATTCTCTGAATTTAAAGACATCTTGGCGGCACCACTATAAACGCCGCTTGTAAGTTGGATTAAACATGATATCCTTTGCTATGACATACTATAAAGCCTGGGCTCATATGCCGCATTTTATTTTAGTTCGCCGGTACTGTCCTGTCCAAGCCTTAGTAGATCTCGTTGCAATTCTTAGGGCGATTAATTTTGTTCATTGGTACAAAAATTTAAGCATATTCGAAATTTGACCAAATGTGAAAACCGTATGACATTCTGACGACTGGTTCCAAATAGTATTCATGACGTCTTCAGTTCTCTCCCGAACACCAAAATGATTTCTCAATTGACGTTTGGCAATAATTGCTCGCTCACAACTGGGCACATATAGTTGTTGTCGGACTGTCTATATCCCAGCGTGAACGGGCGTGGGTATTTATTAGCGGTCTCCCGAACCAAAGCGCAACAATCTGATGATCGGCTTTTAAACAATGTCAGTTTTAAGCTAAATACGGAAAAAATATTAATGCTGCTTGATTGGTCGGTTGGTATTTATGATTTATTATCGACTGACTAAGATTTGACACAAATATTATGGGCAATGCTTTATGAATAAATTAGTTACAATATTTTAATAAATTAAGGCCAGCTTAACTGCAAACGAGTATAGATTGGGAAACGCTTTGAAACGCGAGATTACTGCTAAGTGTAGTGAATAACTTTTATGAACTAAACAATAGCGGCAGAACTAGAATAATATACGACTACGAAATGGCAGTATATACCAAAATTGATAAAAAGTTGGGTTGCTAACAAATCATGACTGAATATTTGACAACAGTGATAAAACCATTTTATGACAAGACAGATGCCGCCTACCATTGCCAAATCGACACTTGTAGGGTATTCACTTGAAAATTATTATGTAATAATGATGGTCGCGCATGATGTGAGCCTAACACTTAAGCACGGAAGGCGTTGATATCTAAGGCCTCACATTGGGCACTATGTGTAGAATTTTAGAAAATTGGGGAAAATTCAAATCTCTCGATGCGATTAAAAATTTTGAAAATGTGTGGGACGACAGAGTGTGAGGCCCCGGGGTAGAGTGCTTGTAACGCATGCACTGACGCAGGATCCATTATTTTTATAGGTTAAAATTGTGCCATTGACGGCTTCGTGGTTTTTTAGTTGAGTTTTGACAAATTTGTAAGTTTCCCTGGTGTATGTTTTCCAAAATTTCGAAAGATAAATTAATGTTTACATACAAATATAGAAATGAAACATATGTATACAGGTTCGGCTCTTACTTGATAGAACATTTGTCTGTTCGGCGGATATTTAGAGTTAATTTGTAAACTTTTATCGATCTGATCCTGATATATGCTCAAAAATGTCATACAAAAATCAAAGCGTATCGATTAATCTTGTTCTAGAGAAATAATGGTAAAAAATATAATTAAAAACTCGAAAACAACGAGGGGAACAATATAATTCTTAGATGAAAACGTAAACAAATATAAGGGCCAAAACGCATCGATTCTTTGGAGAAAATTGCGACCTAATCTGAGACTTTTATACAACGTTGTGAAGCATTGTCGCTGACTTCTATACAATTCCCTCTAGGGTGTACGACTATATGGTTACTCAGAAATCCTTTAATTCCAAGGTTAGTGAGTTGAACGAGCGTGGCGAAAAATTCTCACTGGCCAAAGTGGTAAATTTGGACGGTGTCCGTTTTAGGGATTTTTTTGGATGGCAATCATAACTCAACTTCAGCTGGGTGGATTGACTCGTGCGATAGCTCATTACAAAGCTTAAAATATTTATTTTTACCATTTAGTTGGACGCAAACATGGATTCCAACGCCTTCGAGCCTTAACAGTGGGCCAAATGGCGTCCGACCAAACGCGATATGGATTGCATCTCGATAACTTCTGGATATATCTTAGTCAAGTTAGTTCGATTTTGAAGGTGAAAAAGCTCTATAAAACCACATATCGTGCTTTGATACATGGCTTTTTTAGATGTAGGATCTAGGTCAATAGGTGGTTTAAATGGGTCCATCAGTTCCAAAATATTCAAAAATGGCAATTTCTCTATCGAACTATGTAGGCGATATTGATATCGTTTTGTGGATCAATTCAATTAACTTTCTACATGGCAGTCATAGTCTGCTGCCGTTATCATTATTTACGCTGGAGGATTGTGTCACAAATGGGGCTTCAAATGGGCCGATTAGACCCAAAAACTGACCAAAACGACAACATCTCCCCAAGCGTTTACTGTATATGGGTGGTATCGGCATCATTTTGCACGTCGCGACTCTCGAAATATGCAGGTGCATTACTCCACTGATTAAAGCAACAAGGCTGATATTAGGTTCATTTTGTATGGTGATGGTCAATATAACTGTGCACGTCTCTCTCAATTACTTACTTCACGCTCAGAATTCGATGCCTAATATTAAAATGCAATAGATGAGCACTTTAATCCTGTTTGCGCTACCATTGCACACAAAATATGGGAATCGCAACAACCATATACACATTGCACTAGAAAGGGTACCGCCTATAGTAACAATATTTGTCCAAGGATAATACTTATATTTAAGCTTGCAATGGTAGCTGTCATTACACATTTGATGAACAAGAATAAAAACCATCTGATATATTGCCAGTATCTCGCGTGCCAGGGTGAAACGGATCGAGCATGGTTTCATTTTTATGTTATCATTTTGTGTAGACACCTGTAACAGGCTGCATTCGATGTATATACCAACCTAACACCCCAAAAATCGTTGAACCAATTGAAAAACCTATAACCTCGTCGATCCTAAACCTATCAAAAACAACTTACTATTAATTATTTGTGCTGGTCTATAGAAAACCATAACATCGTATGTATCGTGCCGAAATCTATATATAGGCTATTCTTGATGCACTGCACGCAATACATAACGAAATATATGAAAACATAGTATATTTTGGAAATGGGGTGGATGGACTTTAAAACCTTGAAACATCAAGAAAGAGTATAATATAACCAATCTGGACTCTACATAGTAAAACCATCGATTTCACCGAGTTTGAAAACATAATAAGACCTCGTTGTAAGGTAAATCACGCCATAACATGTCGAAGTTTGAAATATCGCTATTTCTGGCAAATGGTTGACGGAACACATTTGTGTTCACATCAGCCCAGGGAGTGATCTCACAAAAAGTTCTGGTCATTAAATATGTGAATCACGATAAGCTCATTCCATTTTTCGATACGAAACCTGGAGTCGCACGATATGGGCTTCCAATCACTGGTACCCGTACAGCCATATTGGCAAAAAAACCCTTAAAACCTGTTTTTGCCATATCGACCCGGAAGATGTGGTCGGAACGATTGCGTCAAAACCAAAAAGCCTTGCTATAAGAAAAGATGTCCATTCCTTATATTTTAGTGTGAAAAATTGTTATATTTTTGGTGATTACGCTACTTCTTTCTTATCCGCATTGGTTACCGACATTTAGACACTTGATATGCCTTAGCTTGCAACATGAGGAAGTGTAACTCTAAAACAAAGGCTTTGATTAGGTTTTATGGCGGCGTTTAATATTTTTTATCACTGTTTCCCCAGAGCATTCGTAATATAATCATCGAGCGAAAATGATTAAATTATACGAAGACATCAACTATCCAACTCGTTCGAACAAAGTTCTCCAATCGAATTGTTTCTGTCATTTATTTGCTGGAACCATATTTCTGGTATTTTTTTATTTTAATATCAATTGACAGTCCGGCTGTCACTGAATTATTGCTTTTCCATTATTCCGCAAATATTAACCGCTCGAAAGGGTACAAATGTTTTAGAATACCGACTGGCTGAATGAGAGGGAATTCAATAATAACTCAAGGAGAAATGGCTTACAGTGATTACTTTGCAGCAGGACACATGGAATTTGTAGTTGAAAATGTGGTTTTACAAAAGCAAAAAACATTCGTTACTGCTCAAGCCAGTCTCATTGTACTGTTATTCCATGACTATCTCCGTACTGTTCACGTGAACAAGATGGTTAAATGAGACCGTTGGGTTTATACAATTTTGGAGTGTTATGTTCAGCCTGATTTCTGTTACGTTTTTGTCTATGCTGCTATAGTTCACTTGTTAAAATTTCTGAAAATACGCAGTTGGTGTATACGTTTTATCGTTTATCGATTCACATAAATAGAATAAACCACAAAGCAACGTATTCAATCAATCAAAGTTGGCTAGCTATGTTAGTCTCAGTATCATTTTATATGTTAGGAAAGTCTTTGTTTCCTTCAAATAAAAACGAAATGTGAATATTCAGGTACCAGCGGGAGTTGAACACACACCTTCTATATTTTTATGAAAGGACAGCGCGCTAGACACTCCGCCAAGTTTTAATAAGCGTGTGATGCATTACATTTTTCTTGATGTTTCAAGGTTTTAAAGTCCATCCACCCCATTTCCAAAAGATACTATGTTTTCATATATTTCGTTATGTATTGCGTGCAGTGCATCAAGAATAGCCTATATATAGATTTCGGCACGATACATACGATGTTATGGTTTTCTCTGACGAGCACAAATAATTAATAGTAAGTTGTTTTTGAGATAGGTTTAGGATGAGCGAGGTTGTAGGTTTTTCAATTGGTTCAACGATTTTTGGGGTGTTAGGTTGGTATATTAGCATCGAATGCAGCCTGTTACGCATGTCTACACAAAATGATAACATAAAAATGAAACCATGCTCGATCCGTTTCACCCTGGCACGCGAGATACTGGATATATCAGAATGGTTTTTATTCTTGTTCATCAAATGTGTAATGACAGCTACCATTGCAAGCTTAAATATAAGTATTATCCTTGGACAAATATTGTTACTATAGGCGGTACCCTTTCTAGTGCAATGTGTATATGGTTGTTGCAATTCCCATATTTTGTGTGCAATGGTAGCGCAAACAGGATTAAAGTGCTCATCTATTGCATTTTAATGTAGGCATCGAATTCTGAGCGTGAAGTAAGTAATTGAGAGAGACGTGCACAGTTATATTGACCATCACCATACAAAATGAACCTAATATCAGCCTTGTTGCTTTAATCAGTGGGAAGTAATGCACCTGCATATTTCGAGAGTCGCGACGTGCAAAATGATGCCGATACCACCCATATACAGTAAACGCTTGGGGAGATGTTGTCGTTTTGGTCAGTTCTTGGGTCTAATCGGCCCATTTGAAGCCCCATTTGTGACACAATGCTCCAGCGTAAATAATGATAACGGCAGCAGACTATGACTGCCATGTAGAAAGTTAATTGAATTGATCCACAAAACGATATCAATATCGCCTACATAGTTCGGATAGAGATGCCATTTTGAATATTTTGGAACTGATGGACCCATTTAAACCACCTATTGACCTAGATCCTACATCTAAAAAAGCCATGTATACAAAGCACGATATGTGGTTTTATAGAGCTTTTTCACCTTCAAAATGGGACTAACTTGACTAAGATATATCCAGAAGTTATCGAGATGCAATCCATATCGCGTTTGGTCGGACGCCATTTGGCCCACTGTATTAAGGCTCGAAGGCGTTGGAATCCATGTTTGCGTCCAACTAAACGGTAAAAATAAATATTTTGAGCTTTGCTAATGAGCTATCGCACGAGTCAATCCACCCAGCTGAGAAGTTGAGTTATGAAATTGCCATCCAAAAAAATCGCCTAAAACGGCAGCACTGCCCAAATTTACCACTTTGGCCAGT
>JASANE010027071.1:0-58857 GCA_030248225.1 Trileptium ribeirensis
GTAGTTGTCCTAAAGTATCCGTGGCAGGGTCGGAACGACCCTGTTACAAACACAATACAATGCAAAATCAATTTGCACTGCTTTACGAACAAAAATTAACTTAAAAAACCGAGCGCAAAAATGTACAAAGCAACGTTTTTAAGAGCCATAATTTATCAAACTCGGTATCGGTTCTTCTGATAAAAAGGTTATAATAATTGTTATTGCTGGGTGCAAAGAGTGAAAGATATATGCAACGCCACGTTTCGAAATACACTTAATTACTTCATTTTAAAATATTGGTATTAAGTTCAAAATTTTGCCACACGTGTTTGGCCATTGTACCATACAATATAGGGTTTTCTGCATATATATATCTTATATAATGCATAATGCATCATTTACGATCAGATGCGTTCGCAGGGCCCAAATTAAGTCACGCGTCCAACTCAACTAGTTCTATTGAATTATAGATTAGCTAGACTACTATGGTTCATTTTTATAGCTTAGATAGTTTAATGTGACAAACAGGGAGCTTCGCTAGTCTCTTCGTGACAAGCGGAGCGTCCGGCTGAATTATCAATTGAGAAATTTTATTTAGTATTGTGTTTTGTGAAATAGCATTTTGTTCTATAGTATTTTCACGCTATTTCTAAGTTATATATTTGTTTTAATACATACTATTAACGTTTTAAGCTGTATACATCTTTTGTGGCATTATTTAGATACATGTTGTAAAACGCATTGTTCGCGGACTAAATAGTCTCTGGCTTAAGTTATAGGGCCCAGCTGAACGCCTCGTGACACTCTATGACGAATGCATAGGCTAGCTAGGCTATTCAAAATTTTAATAGACGAGCTGGACTGTATGCGTGATATAGTAGCTACCCATTTGAACGCGTGACATAATTAGGACCATGCGCACATATCTTATTGCAAATGATGCATAAAGTAAACTTAAGCTGCGCCCCTTGCCATCCTCTTTTGACAAAAGCAATTGCCATTCAGTTGTTCACTGAACAAAAAATTTCAGTTTTGTATTAAAGAACAGAAATTAGTCTGTTTCGTATTTTATACGTTATAATTTGAAAATGTTCGCGAACACGTTGGTGTTGAAGCGCAGGGACCGAATTGCAATGGCTAATGGCTTTATCGAGCAGAAAAATGTCTAAATTGGATACCACTATTGCAATCCGAGTTTTGTTCGCTAACAACGTTTTGTACTTGGTGTCAAATGAGGATGGTTGGGGGCACATCTTAAGTTTACTCTTGCGTAATTAAATCCAATTTGCCTGTACTTAACTCGTGTTGCTCACGTAAAACGGTTGCAAAAAGTTCGCAAACACCCTTGCATATTATTTGAAACTTTTGAAAACATGATGAATGTTCAAATATTGGTTAGCTCTTCCTTTGATGTTATACGGATTTGATATAACTTTGTTTCAACGGTGAATCATATTCATATTATGTGGCTACGAGCCTCGCGCACGGTATGTCTAGCAATTACGGAGCAGACAGTCGGTTCCTTATCGATAATCATCAATACATATACTACGAGCAGAACCAAAATACTAGATATTGAGCGATTGATCCGTTTCAAGTCGTGGCGCCATAAAGTGTTTAAAGTTTGACATTTCAAATTATTCTATTTGTCTTAATTGTTTTTGGATGCAGTACAACTTTATAACAGTGCAAACAATTGTAACGCATAATATGTCATAGTCGAAAGCCGTGGTGTGGACACCATATTTGTAATGAAACAAAAAATTGTCGTCATAAATATGATAGTGAAGATCTTCGTTTTTGTTATGAAATTTCTACACTTATGTATGACAATATGACACATGAATTTCTGTTCAATTACGTACAACCATGTTTCAATCATGGAACCAAAATAATATAATTACTATTTACAAATCCATATCTATTACATAAATTGCCGTTGGTCTTAAATTATAATCAATATTGAACCACAAAACATCATTTATCAAATTGTGGAAATAAAAAAGCCAGTTTAGTACAATACAACAAATGGTACCTTGTTGTTCTAATCTTAGTATCAGATGACTTATTATACATGACAATGAAAAAAGCAAAATATATATAAAACGGCTGCGCGGATGCAGCGTGCTACGAAGCAATATGGTTAATTGCACTTTGGTTTTAATAAAAGCCTTATATGTTGAACACATTGCAAACAAGCTACATTTTGCCCATATAGTAACTGTCCAAGAATTTCTAGAAGCGAAAGAGGTAGACCTAATTCTATGACTACATGTGCTAAATTTATCATAGTGCTGCTTTATATTTTTGCTATGGTGAGATAGTGCAGTTAAACTTTTCGTATGTTTTAATATTTGTCACAAAATTTTTAGTTTCTGCTGTTATATATGCTAAAATCCTGAGTATTCAGTAAATGTCTTAATGGCGTGCAACAAATCGACTTAACTTACCAAATTTATACATATGAACAGTTCGACAGGCGTATCGACAGGCGTATCGACGTTTCCGGTCACTACCCAGTCGACAACCGCTAATGGAACCACGGTAAAGAACATTGCGGCTGGAAATAGCGAATCTACGACGGAATTACAACAAATGATGAAACAATTCTTGGAGCAAATGAAACTGCAAACGACACCGAAAACCAACGCAGTACCGGAAGCAACAACTGTACGAAAATCGTGGAATAGTGAACGTAACGGTAACACTGCTGTTGAAGGAATGCGTCGACAACAGCGCATTGGAGGCGGTACTCTGTTGAGTACAGGAACCAATTTGCGTGTCAATCCATTGGTAAATACGCGACGACGATGATTTGCTTGTACTGGTTTTGGTCACATTTCGACTAATTGTCCTTCGTTACCGACAACATCGGCAGGGCAAACCACGGATCAAAGTCGGTCTGGAGTTTCGACAGATCGACCAGTTCCCCATGTAGCGGAAATCGCAGAGTGGATGGATGCTATAGAAGATGACGATGAAGCGAATGTGGAGTCGACGGGAACTAACACCGACGAAGAAGTGGTTTGGGATTTCGGTCTTATCGAAGCCGATTATCTTATCGAGGTCTTATTAGCTATGGTGAGATAGTGCAGTTGTAATAGCCGGTGACACATCTGCGTGGCACAACTTCCCAACGCCATGCCCATACGACCCCGGCTATCGTAACCGCAAGGGTGGGCCGTGAATACTAAAATTTTATTCCTATTCTTGGTCAGACCCAAGAAGCTATGGAGCTTAGCAGGCCGCAGGCACGCTTCACGGGGTGTGTTCGGACCCCGCCCGATGGATTGCGCAAATGTCTAGTTTCAGGTATGATTTCTGAGGTCCCCCAGGGAGGCTAGCACCGACACCTGCTCACAGGTCATGGAGCCTAGCCGCTATTCCCTATCTTAACTCATCGGAAGTTGCTTAGTTCTAATTAGTTGTGTTAAATGTTAGAATAAAGGATAAAAACGTCCTTAGAAATGGTAACCTCTTGATATGCTCCGTGCTAGAGCATTGTAGCCTATGTGGCCCCCACAGGGTCGCGACATACGCCGGGAGTTTAACGTCGAACTATCTAATTTGTATCTTGATAACCTGGTTGTGTTAATATCTAGTGATAAAGCTTTCCCAGTAAATTTTATACTCTGTGTGAGTGAGACAATTTCACAACCGGGTTTGATAGATAAGTTGGTGGATCACTCTCGCTATAATTCAATAGTTTAAGTGTACGAATGTTCGCGGCGAACCGACAGTGTCAGGGCTTGGAATATTCCTCTCATCAAGCCGTGGCACGTGGGACTGGCCCATCCCGTAGGACACACTAGAAGATAAGTAACACGGGACAATTCGGATGATTTTCAAGATTTTATTATGAAAGCACATTACAATATCAAAACGCAGACGGGCAGTTAGAGCATCATTTACGGCAGTAAAAACTGAAACAGTCGTACCCGCCCTATCCGGTCGCGCGTCCCCTTGCCTATTTCCACGCTGGAAGAGGGGTGGTAGGACCGAAAGCGTTCTCGGAAATACCGGGCCAAAATCTGTACCCGCGGCATTTATTTATTAATAGTAACAAGCTCAGTACAACGCGGGTCGTGCGTTCTGGCGTGCTTCGAAGTTCGCTCTCGATAACGCGCGGCGTTATAAGCATTTCGAGGGCTGTGCGGGGAAAGAGGGGAATGACTCGGGGTACGAGAAAACATGGATCTACAGTACAAATTAAAACGGAGTCGGATTAATAAAATCAACCATCGTACAAGTCATTACACAGTTAAGAACAAAGAATTACTTATAATACACACGAGCGGATGCTAATACTCATTGCACGACAAGCGAGATGCCTACATGACAGTCAGAGGTATCAACGCTCCGTCCGGTATGTATTTCTAATCCTACCAAACTTGTCTATCGTCCCTACGGAGTCTCTTACAACGTTTCACCCTTAGGAAAGACCTTGTACTAATGGCTAACTGCTTTAGTCTCTGTGTCTTCAGTAGCCCAAGCTGGAGCTCGATTGTCCCTAATCCCTAAAATCCGCGTAGGATTAGGTCGTAACGGTGGGGGTTTGATTTTGATAGTAGAGTAGCAGATGAGCTACGTTATATTTGCAGGGGACGCAGTTTCAATCACTTTGAAGGGTCGCCCCTGGTTGCTTTTCGACGGCCTTAATAAGTGCGTACACAGGCAACTGCCATCTTTAACAATCTGCTAGGCGACCAAACCCGCTGTTCTAATAGTTTTAGAGCGGGTCATCGTGCCTACTCTATCGTCTAGGCTATGTTTGCACTCTGGGGGTGCGTTTAGTATCGAAGTACGGGGTACGGGGCGCTCTGGAAGTCGCCCCCTGGTGCCACAGCAGTCGCCCTTTCTAGAACAGGGCGGACTGAGCCCGCCGGTTCGTTTTCGGCGACTCCTTTCGGGCAGGGGCGTGGACATTTCGCCCACGGACGCTATTGCGTCCCTTTTTTGGGTTGGCGTTTCCTTGTCTGTTTCTTTCTCTGTGCTTTGCCCCTGTGTCGCTGTTCTGGTTTTTGTCTTTCTCTCTCTCTCTCTCTCTCTCTCTCTCTCTCTCTCTCTCTAACTCATCCTATGGCCTTATTGTATTTACCGCGTACACTGCAATCTCAATTCCACAGTCGAAATTGTGCAGTTGAGTTATTATTAAAATTTTATCTCGATCTATCAGAACTCGATAGTCGAGTGGTCAATACTGAAATATCTGCAGCGGGCATAAAATCCCCGTGCAGGATCAAATCTTGACAAGGAAATATGAAAAAGGAGAGAGACAGAAATGGCGAAAAAGCTAAATCGGGCATACATAGTACATAGCCTAACGGGCCACCAGATAAAAATTAAAAGAACGGCTAAACTCAGCGATCAAGTCGTTCCAAAAAGAAAACGGGGTTTTGCTCTTGCTCTGTTCGGGGTCAAAACGATTCGGGAGAGGACGACGCGATTTTCCTTTTATTGAAATTGGGATATTGTGATTTTAATTCGAGCATGGGGGTACCGCAGCGTAGCTCCAAAAAGTTAACCGTAACTGGGAACGGCAACCGACTAAGTCCTCAACTCATTTTAGTGGAAAATGGTCTTCCTCGATATTACTACCAAGCTTAACTACGTACGTGCATTGTGGTGAACTTTGGTGATTTCAATAGTTTGACTGGCGTATTTTCAGCGGAAAGTAATTTAACGCCGTGTGTTTACCAAGTTACTAGCAAGCGGTGTCATAAAGGACCGCAGGGTTCTCGAGCGGTCGGGGCTGAACTTCATACAAGACACTGAAGACTCTAAGGTGAAAATCAAACAATATACTGGAGGTACCCTAAATCAACATGATTCGGTTAAATTGGTACGCGGCAATCACTCTTAATAGAAAGCAGACACCCTATGCTCAGGTTAGTGTACTTAGAATTTGTTTAATCTTTTCTATTTTCCAAATTTTTCTTAGCTCCAACTGATAAACAAAATTTTAGGGCTTTCTAGAGCCCGACAGAGGCTAGTCCCCTGTCCCTAATTGCGACATCAGTCCGTGCTCAAGCAGCGGCATGAGCATCGAATGATCAACTAAGCTGTAAATTTGTAAATGGTAAACGCAAAATAGTGAAACACATCCCTAGCGCTTGTTGGAAAATTTTACCGTGGTCGGCTCTAGAAAATTAGCTTAACCTAACTCGAGAGCAACAAGCCATGTAAAACCGTGGACGAGAGGCGTCCATTTTGATTTGTCTTACCTATGACCACGGGGAATCAGAAGGTCTTCGACTTTGATGCTCACAAATCAACACGCTCCGTGCATTCGCTCAAACTGCCCAAAACGGAACTCGACTAGAGGAGATTTGTCAAAGAACATGCAAACGCGTGACAAATTGACGTCGGAAAACAAGACGTCCTCCGACGGGCGTCCAGTCAAGCTACCGATAGTAAAATCGAGCGACGACTAATCAAACTTCAATGATCTGTTACATTTCGATCTGGGGAAAATAAACCCCATGCACTCGACTCACTTCCTGACTTACAGTATTCGGTCCGGGACAGCAATCGCTGGTCCCCTTCCGCGAGACGGAAGATGTCTACCTGGGTCCTCCAATAATCGAATTCCATTCCAAACGCAAAGCAAAAAGAGAAACACGAAAGAGCAAAAGCGAATTACGAAACCCAACTGCGAAAACTATAGCGGCGGAGCTGGTCAGTATAGTCGACCGAACTCCGCGCTGCCGAAGTCGAACTGATTCCCAGATTCGACGCGTTGGTTGTAACCCCGAAATTTTCGCGCGTAGTTAAGGATGGCGATTTTGTCACCACCCAATCGTCGTTGGTCGTTTAATGCCCACTTTTTCACGGTTTTCGTTCAGTGTCCAATTGGGGACACTTCCGGAAATTCAAATTCTGACGGCTACCGTAAGCCGTCGATGTCCTTGCAGAGTTTCGGCTTCAATTAGATTTGCCGATATCAAGTTTGAACCTTCCGAGTACTCGGAAGTTGACCATCTGTGATTTTACCCCAATTTTCTCATGAAACTTGAGCTTTTATGCCTCAACTTCCAGCATTTAGTGCTGGATGTTCGTCGAAATTCGAGTCTTATTTGCTCGATTTCCTGTCCCAGATTGGTTGGGTCAACATCGTCGACTTCCGGGACACTCGATCTCTAAGCTTTTTTGAATTTGTTTGCTCTGTTCTTCTTGGTCTAACCGCCAACTCGTCGTCCCACGCAACGACCAGCAATCAGCCGAAGCTCTAATTGTTTGGCGACCCCATCTGCTACTTCGCCTTTGTGGTTTCGACTTGTCGCCCTCCTAATTAAGCTAAATTTAACTTAGAAGATGACCCTCGCTCATGAGATCATCTAAAAACATCGAAAAGAATCGAGCTAATTTGAAATTTTCATGCGACTGCCGGTGTTTTAAGGTCTCGCCGGGGGGGAACCGACGACGAGAAAACGCCTGTCTCGAAGCCAGAGACGGGGCAGACCCTAACGTACTCCAAGCTGGTCAGGGGCCCTGCTCCCAGGCCCCTAGGGTCCGCAGAAGGGCCCTAAAGTCACCCCCCGTTCGTCCTAATCGTCCGTATTTTGTCCATCCGTAAAACTCTTAAACTTAAGCGAGATTCGTACGTGGTATCCTCGTCCGTCCCTTTTTCTTCATGTCCTTACACATATATCTCTACTTATATATACATATATATACCCATATATCTACACACATACACATACACAAACACATACACTACACATGGCAGATATGGTGGCGTCCTGAGCGACAGAAAGGTCACTCAGGAGAAATACACACGCACAACGCATCAAAAACAACAACAACAAAGACGAAGAAGAAACCCAACCAGAAATGTCGGTTAGAAAGAGAACGATGACAAGAAAACTAAGGACAGCGAGGACACGAAGAGGGCGGGGGAAGGGAAGCGGGACAATGGGGATCCCGGGGAATTTTCGAGGGGCTGGGGTGAGATTCGGTCCCAGGACGAAAATTGGGGTCACTTATTACCAAACACGAGGGGGAAGGACGTAGTAGCGGGCCTGATCCCACTTATGTGTTCTGATGTGTATTAGTATGGGGAGCTTTAGCGGGCTCTCTTGCCTTAACGATGGGGCGGAGCCGGGTATCGTTAGACTCGTCGTCCAACGGCGATTCGAATGAGGTGATGTCGCTGCCGGGGCGGCAGGGGTAAAAATGATGCTAATTTTATAACGATTAGAGAGAGTAACGGCTACAATAGGGGCGCTTTCGACGGTTGTCCGGGTTAACGGGGCGCCGGACCGTGACCCGCCGGGTGTTTTTGGAAATGTCTCATCGAGACGAATCCAATGAGGGGCGGCGGTTCGCCCAATTTGGAGTCGAGAGAAAAGTCTCGAATCTTCTGTGCCCATTAGTGGTTGGCAACAGAGATTTAGGCACTTTTGAGTGGCTACAACGGGTCAGCCAGGATTCGGACGGAGGTTCGGCGCACGTCGTTGGATTTGTACGGTCACAATGAACAAAACGAGGGGCCGCATGCACCGGTTCAGAAGTGGGGTAGGACAACGAGGATGAAAAAAGGTGGGTACTCGCACCAGTCATATGTTACAACGGGACATCGAGCGATTTTACCTGAAATACGCGCAGGGGCGTTCGTAGTTCTGCGGGGAAGTGCAGGGGTCTTGGGATCGTACGCAGTCGGCTAAGGGATACAACCACGCACATATATAGAGATACGATATGTTATAACTATATGGAAAGTAATAGTCCTAATCCTGCTTCGACAACACAACTTAGCGTAAGTAGCGGTTGTCTTTATACGTTACAAGCGAGGTTCAGGCGTTGTCCGGGGCGATTTTAGTGTCCAACAATGGTCCTCAAAATATTCTACCAGACTGCTCCGATTAGCCCAGGATGATACGGCCCTAGACGGGTTCGGGTCATCAAATTAACCCGATATCCGTCATTCTTCGTAAGCGCAACAGCTACCGCACGTGTAAAGTTAGTTGTTGGTGAATGGTGATTTCCCGTGACCATTTCTTAGTGTGCAGCTAAAACCAAGTAGACTTAATATTTTTGATTTCTGTCTTAATAAACGTATTAACTTGACCGTGCAGCCAGGGGCCTACTATTCCCGGACGGTCCTGATCGTCAACGTTTTAAAGTACCGTGGCGGCTGGTTGGGGTTCGGCGTGATTCCTTGTTCCTGTCGGTGGGGTTGCCTGTTCAGTCTCACGCGTGGGTTGAAACAGCTCACTGCTCTCTAGTTGGGTCAAATCGTAACACTCGTCCCGGTAAGAACACGGTTAATAGAGCAAAGCTCATTCACTGAATAATACATGGCACCAAAGCAAATCATTTTTATATATGAATCCTTAATAGAGATGCGACATTCTTATATATACGAGTCACGGATAACGGTACGACATTGTTATATACAGATCATGGATAACGATACGACATTTTTATATACAAATCAAGGATAAAGATACAACATTATTATATACGAATCGCGGATACCGATACGACATTTTCATATGCGAGTCAAGGATAACGATGCGACATTTTTATATACGAGTCAGGGATAACGATACGACATTTTATACGCGAACCATTGATAAAGAAACAACATTTTTATATACGAAGCAAGGATAACGATACGACAGTTTTATGCCCAAATTACTGATAAAAATGCGACCTTTTGTGTACGACCCACTGATAAGGATACGGCATTTATATATACTAGCCACTGATAAAGATACTGCATTTTGTTATATTCGAACCCCTGATATTGATACGAAATGTGACCCTTTAGGGGCGCCAACGTGTTTCGGTACGATTTTTTTCTCAGATGCTAGAGTCATGAAAAACTTCGTAACGGGCCGGAACGAGCCTGTTACACAGTTACATTTTTTGTATTTTTTAATATTTGTCACAAAATTTTTAGCTTCTGCTGTTATATATGCTAAAATCCTGAGTATTCAATAAATATCTTAATGACGTGCAGCAAATCGACTTAACTTACCAAATTTATACATATGAACAGTGATGATGGAAACTCTGGCGATCAGAACTAACAGGGCTTTGCGTGCCGATTCATCGTTATAGTATGCGATGATTTCACGGACTAATCTCTGCACCACTAATGTGGTGGCTATTGGTGTAGAGCTAATGCGTGCCCACTACCAGACCTGGAAGTCAATATAATATATAAATTGTTGCAATATATTTCTAAATATATCCCGCAACAAAGTGTGCAGCTAAACGTTATACATTGTCCACTTTATAAATGAAGGGAGAGGTGGATAAAATTTTTACCAATAAAATTAAAATTACTGGGTCTTCAATGAATCCTAAGAATTTCTGGGTTGGTGAAATATTTAAAGATTCAATAATTTTCGTGTTATTGCGTTAATTTTGGTGCACCGCAGTTTAATTTTGAAACTAAAAACTTACAGTGAGTTTCATAATATTGGCACTACATATTGAAAAAAAGATTAAATTTGTTATACGAGTAGTTTTATTATAAACGTTACCATCTGCGAGTGAACTGTTGGGTAGTAACAATCACCATATGTACTTCTATATAACCATATGTACTGTACCATTTACTAACTTTTCCACATATAGTAGTAATATAACAGCTCCAAATAGTCTCAAAAGTCAAGCTATGCGTGATGATCACAGATTAATTTCACCCAAACCAATGTTATCATCTAAAGATATAGTGTCGGAACTTCAGCGCCCAATCGAGAAACGGAGGGTTAGGGTATGAACAAGATTTATCTATCAAGTTCTAGGACCATTCCAGATCGGTGCTGGAAACAGTTAATTTTCCTTAATCCAAGAAACCGTGTAACACAAGCTTATTGTGGCCCTGTAATTCATAATATCATAAAGACTTGTAATATGCTTTGCATCGCAATACCTGACTTACTAATGCCATGAGAATAGATGACATTAGTGAGTCTTCTTTAACAACATTCTGTCAGCATTCTGTGCTATTAGAAATATGTGATGTCTGGGCTTCGCAGAGACTAAGCACATTGATATTGATTGTTAAAATTGGCTCGCTTTCGGTTCCCCTGCAAGTTAGCACATCAATTTAGATCAGGGGTCGATATCACATTATAGTACATATGACTATGTTATTATCCAAATACTTCAACTCGCTAGAACCAGTGGCGCTCGTACGACATTAGAGTGCACCCTCTCTTAAGACGTTGGAAGCCCCATTTACGACATTCGAAGCCCGCTTACAACATTCAGGGCCCCTACCGAGGCCAAAGGCCCCGTAGCAAAGTATCGATTTTAGGTCTTTGCATATATAGAATTTTCAGTTTAAGAAAAGAGTCTTATCTATGAAGAAATATTTTTGAAAAAATATTTGCTCTGAATAGTCATGACGTTGGCCACCAGTATTGTATAAATTAAACACCAAATTGATCTTGCGCAGTGTGATTTAAAATGTGTTGGACGTCGTTTGACACAACTTGTTACAACCTCAGGCTACAACCCATTCTTACGATTGATTAGCTTTCTCAGACCAAACTACGTAATATTAGTCGTGAAATTCTTGGCGACATCGTACTAGTCAACACCACTCAACAGATGTCAAACAGGTGTGAAACATCTGATAACATGAAATGAATAAAATTTATAGCATGTGCTTGTATCAATAAATAAAAGGGCATGAATGTGTCAAATTGATTATTACTGTCAATATAAATGTATTTTTCTTAAACATATTGTGGCTATCATGAATCTTATTCTACGGTTGCGTTCACCTGATTGATTACTCGGCATATGCCATTATTTGAAGAAAACTCCAGTAACAGCACATAATAAGTGATCACCGCCGAAGCAATCTATAAATAAAGATCCAAAGTTTTATTGTGAATTAACCGCTTCCTCATTTAATTAACGCCTTTTCTGTGCAACTTTGGTCATAATTTTGCGATAACGGCAGATTGAACCTGGATCATTCGGTTCCTAGTCTCGTACACAACTTTCTGCCTATTTAGGTGCTTTTTTGCTCATTAACTGAAAGAGCGTCGCCAAGGTAGTGAATAACAATGCGTACGCGTCGGAGAACAAACTCGAGAAACAGTTCCTTAGGTTCGACAAATGGGTCAATTTACGAACGAACTGCTTAATAATTTTTAGCTACAACATGTGCGTAAACACTGTTGTACACTCGTAAAAAATCTGTAAAGTTTTCACCAGTGCAGCTCTGTAATTGCTGTGCAACGATGCAATGAAGCACGTCTAAATTACGGGAGTATTTGCTACTAGACAATCTAAAATACATTATATAAATACATCCTACATACCATTAACACGTGTTTATGGAATCCATACATGCCGAAACTGGGGGTCAGGCGTTCATTACCCTGAAAACTCGTACGCCCTCCTAAGGCCCTTGGGTAGCCTCGTCCTCTTTAGGGTACCGCTCTCATTCCTAGTGTTCTCTCCGCTCCCCCACGAGCCTACATCGCGCGGAAATTTGTAACAAAAACTGCCAAAATTATGATGAAAATTGGTAAAAATGGGGGTAAAAATATAAAAATGCTGGAGGTGTTCAAGGGAGAGAAATAAGAGAGGTAGCCATATGCCACCTTCCCTGTAGGACCTTGCTGAAGATCTATAAACACAGAGATGATCCCCGCGCTAACCCCGACACCCCTGAGACCTCGGAACGTCGGCATGTGTGATGGAAACGTTTTGGAAAGACATATTTGGAATACAACTCTGCACAAAATTGTCTTAATTACGCAGGCAAAAACACTAATTTCAATGTTATAACTTGTAAAATCATAAAACCTCTGAGGTTTTGCAGGTAATTAGGCATGAATTCATTAAATCTTGAAAATTTGACTGTGCTACATGGTTAAACACACTACAGGCAAATATGCACAGAACTATGCTAAAATTACTTAACTTTTATGTTACTGATATTAGACATAGTTTTCATATGATACCAATAGCACATTTCATTCGTATGAACAACTGCTCAATTTAAAAGAAGTTTAAAGTGTAGAAACTCCTTATTAAGACAGCAACAGGGGAAGCAAGATAGTCAGCTTTTAATTTTGGAACTTAAAGTAACCATATAGCATTATGTATATTGAAATTGAAAGCGCTGACTTTATTACGTCTAACACCGCGGAATCGCCAAGCCCTGAACTTATTAATTTATTTACCTAGCAAATTGATAATTAGTTCATGAATTTTTTACGCGTGAATCGCAATATGATGTATACATTTGGAAAAATGAAAGGTGAATTCAATTGCATTTCTCGTTTGAAGATACTTATATTTTTACCCGATCCTTATGGAATCAATTTAATTTCGATTTTGTAAACAAAACTAGTTTTAATTTTACTTTTGTGAATTTGATTTGGCTCAATTTAGTTTCACTTAATTCAGTTTGAACCGAGTTTCCATCATCATACCAACACCTAATTAAAATCAACCGTTCACCTCAGGCAGAATAGTAGTTTAACAGAAAACAGAATTTAAAATTACCGCCAAAAATCCTACTTAAAAGGAGTCGCATTAAAAGCAGTAAAGTCGGTTTAAAACAGACGATTTAAAACGAGTGAATTACATTTCAAATTTTATCTTTCTCGAGCTGAATTTAAAGCGAACACATTTTAAGTCGAGGAGTCGAAATTGAAACCGTTTCTAGTATTACCATATCTATGCACACATCTTATTGTCGTTTTCGCATAATCTGACACCCTGTAAAATAGTTGTAAAATCGGTTTGAATTGTAAATAAATTATTAAGTGTTTGTGGATGGTTGTTTCAACTATTTGCAACAACTTTAGGCTCAGTAAATCTATTTATGCTCTCTCTCGGTTCTGTGGATCGTTACTTTGACAAATATATATTCTCATTTTTGAGCTAAACAAGGGATGATATAAGGGGTATGGGGGTGGCTGGCACCCTTTTTTGATAAGACTTAATAAATTTTGGCTGCCCACAAAATGGACTATAGGCCCATACTGAAAATGAGTGAAAAGTAAAATTTGATTTTGATTATTATAAATACGCATATTTCTAATGCGCAGAGTGATCTAGTGTTAAGACAGATTCCAAAATTTCGCCCTCTGGGCCTCAAATGAGATGAAAATTGCCTAGGTGTGTGGTGTGTCTACCAAGGGATCTTAATTGAAGATCCACAGCCTTCCCCCAACCTATATCCGCCATTGATGTTAAGGGCTGGGAAACGTCCAGCTACAATGTTGCATCACCTACTTAAAGTATTTCTCAGCCAAATTACGATAAGGACCATATTTAATGCCGTGATATGATACCAGGTGTGATACCGTTTCAACAAAGTTACCCCGACAGAGTGCAATCTACTGGTAATCGGTTTGATATTGTAAAAGTGATCTAAATTACATTATTAATACATGATACAAATTTATTCTGGTTCTGCTAAAAGCCGCTAAAACTGGATTTCTGATGTCCACGTATAAATTATTGCCGCAATTTCAATTCATAGCGCTTACTAACTTTGTTTTTCTAAGAGCAACCAAGATTGATATAAAGGCCATAAAACATGTTCGCCCATAAAAGCACAAATTTTTCACATCTAGCCCACAAGGCGGACACTGTGGTGTTCAGTTCAAGACAGAAATATTGCAAGTTCAGATTCATCACTAAACACGCAAGGCGTTTAGCATTTAGCAGCCACCTTCTTGAAAATGAATATTTTAACGTGGCTCCGGTAAGGCGGGTATGGACGTAACTATATCAAGCTGAAGTGATTGTATGTTCTTAGGTTTACGTGACACCTAAATAGCAAGGTTGTCAAATTACGATCATTAGCAATAGAATCTCGACAAATTGGTACAAAAAACTAAGCAAGGACGGCATAAGCTTAATACTGATCCTAAGATGAAATGTAAAATTAAATTATAGGATTACACATAAACGGCCCGTCATTACTGCTCTCAAATAAGCTGAATGTTTTGAAACGAATCTGTTTCTTTCAAAATAAGAGCATATTTCGAACACTTTAGCACGCCTATCGTAACATATTTCTCCGAAGGTTCATCCGAAATGTATAAGGTTTGCAGGGTTCCACTGATACAACCTATGTCATATATTGAGCTGTAAGTTTATTATTTCGGGTTTCAGCTGAAATTTTAGCGCATTCACAAGACGATTGGATCCATTCAAATTTCGTTCTAAAGCTAACGGTATTAGCAGAAAGAACACAGAGATTATGGTTATCCAAGATCGAATGTAATTACATGACCTACACCGAATTCTAATCACGACGGAAGATTAGATATACACAATCCCAAATTTGTCTTTGAGATTCTCACCGCACCCAATTCAGTACTACAATGCTTTTGTGTGAGAACTTCGAAATGGTGTATCGTACATGTGATCTACGTAATAAACTTAATGGAGACTTCCGAGCATAACGAAGCCAGTAGCAACTTCGAAAAGAAGTATCGTACTTGTGAGCAACATAACAAATTTAAATGGGACGTCCAAACATAAGGAAGCCATTAGAAACTTCGAAATGAAGTGTCATATTTTTGAGCAACATAACAAACTTAAATGGAACTTCCGCGTATAAGGAAGCCATTAGCAACTTCGAAATGATGTATCGTACTTGTGAGCAACGTGACAAACTAAATAGGTCGTCCAAACATAAGAAAGCCATTACCAGCTTCCAAATCAAGTATAGTATTTGTGAGCAACGTAACAAACTTAAATGGGACCTCCAAACATAAAGAAGCCATTAGCAACTTCGAAATGAAGTGTCGTACTTGTGAGCAACATAAACTTAACTGGACGCCTAAACATAAGGAAGCCATTTGCGGCATCGAAATGAAATATCTATCGTATTTGTGAGCAACATAATAAACTTTAAATGGGACTCCCAAACATTCGTATTGAAGTATCGTGATTGTGAGCAACATAACAAACTTAATTGGGGCGTCCAAATATGAGGAAGCCGTTAGCAAATTTGCAATGAGGTATCGTACTTGTACGTAAGATAAACTTAAATGAGAGGTGCAAACATAAGGAAGCCATTAGCAATTCCCGCAGTTAAGTTGCACCAGACTCTGAAATCTATGGCATCTTAAACGAATGTGACATATAACTCGTGGCTTTTATATTGCTGCTTATTTCATGGTTTTGAATGACTTATGACGGCGAAAGAAATTAAAACAACAAGCATACTCGCATTTAACAAGTGCCTGTTCAGTGGTGGCGATTATCAAGCAAAAAATTCTAATAATATACTTTTGTAACATCAGAATATAATAGCTGGTCTATACTTTGCATAAATAATGCCTTGGCAGTCGCTGTTGCTGCACTTGTATTGATTCCTCATATGTCAGTTCAAAAATGTAACCCTAAAGTGAGAAATTCGTTCAGGATAGCTGGCCCTCGTAGTTCGATATTGGCATTAACTAGGTACACGTTGCAACTTTATTTACATTTACACCTAAACTGAAAGCGCTTTTCCGCTACCAATTTTTAAGTCCTCTATATCTACAGAAATGAAAAGTTGCCTTTTTACAAAAAGACTGTTATCTTTCATATGATTGCCGCAATCTGTTGATTGTTAGGCGACCGTTACCTTTACATCCATCTCGAAATATCATCGGCATGTGTCCATCGTTCAATTCAGAAACTGGAGAGGTCAAAACTAATCTTTGCAGTATTAAAGTTTAACATTACCTTTTGAAACCCGACGGTAAAGGTATATTTTCTGTGTTGCCACTACAGAAAATATATATTTTGTATAATATATATTATAATATATATTCTACAGTGGTGCCTTTTTTCTACTTCCGAACTTGCATTCTTATCATATGGCCGATCAATACCAACTACTTTTGGACCAATACTATGCATACATTGTTTCCGCTTATAATTTGGAATTTGTACACAATATGGTTCATATTTTTCAAACTATGTTCACAGTTTCAAAATTTATACTACCGCACGATAAAAAATTTCCCGTATAGAGTTACACATTTGTAGCATAGTACATTGTGAAGCACTAACTAATTTGTCGTTGGGTGTGCGTTACTTTTTGCGAGCTTTTCGAGGTTCCCTAAGGTACCGAAACCCAGATCCTGTATAGCATAGTGGCTGCAGTAGGAGGTTTGCGGCCACACAATCCAGGTTCAGTCAGCCACTGTGGTCAAAGTTTGCGAATTCACATTAATTTACGCAAAAATGTTTAATAAAAATAATTGTTAAAATTATACGTTAATTTATCGAAACATTCCTGCGCATATTTTATCCTGACTTTATTTGGTAAACACAAGACTGTATGTGATGTAAATAAACGACTCATATGTCAGGTACGACAATGCCAAATTGACATGATAGCAATTATACTAAAATGCCTAGCAATATAATCGACTAGAAACAATGTTAGCAACAAATGTTCGGGACGATAACTTTCAAACTGATTCGTTAAAACAAGATTACCCATATTTGTATGCGTTTGTAAGAAGATTAGCGGAAAAAGTTACCCAAATATCGTTACCATTATTAAAGGAAACGTAGGAATTGAAATGCTATACAACGTGAAATAATAGTGTTCCAAAGACAAATTTTGTAAATGCAGTAATTTTATAATTTCGTTGAAACCGATGAAGCTCGTTGATTGGTAGTTAAATGTATTTTGACGCACGTCAAACATTAACTTCAGGAGTTTTTTTACAGAATTAAATTGCTTTCCATGTATAGTACGTGATTAACACTTTAAATGTTCTTAAAGTAACCCTCCAGTTATTTATGGACTAGCTTCGTTAAATATGATATTGAAAAATCATGTCGAAAGTTCCATATTTGTTAAAGGCTGCTATGTCGAAAGTTCCATATTTGTTAAAGGAAGTTCGACGCTGTGGTATAGCACAGAACGAACCAGATTATAGGTTTCTGACACTTTCCAAAGAATACTTAGATTTGTGGCGGGGTCACGAATTCCTTTCCAGACTATCCGTTGAGTCGTATACTCGGTACACAGCACTAACCGATTTTCGAATACATACAGGTCCATTCATCAGCCGCTATGGCGATCGCCAATCGGTGCAGCTTATGTATAGTCTGATTGGCATGATATTCCATCTTTACTGTTCCCAATAACTACATCATGGATGATGATATGCTTACCAATAACTTCATATAAGTAGCTGCGTGACATTATGCATTGTTTGATCAAAGCCAGACTGAGGAACGTTGAGGGGCGCCATGAGTTCTCAAGCCGGATTCGAGGTTGAATGGTATGCATCAAGGTATAGCTCCTGGTATGTTAAACTAATGCAATATACCAAACTGTATTAACTGTGCTAGTGCAACGTTGCTGGTATGGCGAACCAAATATCGAGAACGCTCAGTCTACCGACACACATGCTGTTTAATCAAGATTTACGATTTCGAAACATCACGTGAGATGACGAACTGCCGGCAGTACTGAAAAGGATTCTTTAGTTGTTGCCTAGCTCAATATTGTTGTCTCAAATAGCATCATATAGAACCTTCAACAGAGTTCGAATGGACAGGTGGCTGCACAACTGTATTTTCATGTTGTCGACAGAAAGCCTCTATAGCGTACGCATTAAGTACATAGGTTAATGTAGATCAAGCTTGTATGTCAAAGACAATACATTGTGTAGGTGAAACGCTGACGGTATTGAGTGCATGTTTGGCCAAGGCAAGTTGTGAGTAAAGAGAATGGCAGGACATATTTTGACAATTATTCCATTTTTGCAGGACCACTCAACGAAAAACAAACTGTCTCACTGTACTAATGTCATACGGCCTAGATAATTTCCGAGGGGCGTTGCCTAGTCCCACCTACCACCCGGAATTGCATAGCGTCGTGCCTAGCACAACCATAAAAAAGATAATTTACTTTACAGGGTCATAAACCTTCTCTATTGCCTTAATCCATGATAAATCAAAGCACAGTGCCATACAACGTTATTTATTTTATAGATAGACGGCCGTTTAAGTGCACAACCTTATTTAAGAGAAAAAGAACACCAATTTGTGTTTAAAAAATATTATTAGTTTTAAAAAAGTACTAATTTATTAATGAAAATAGCTATGCTGTAGCATTCATTTCTGAACCAGCTGTAATAAAAACAGCTTCCAAGATATTTTAAGTGAAAGCAGAAAAGTGTTTCATCTAAGCAAAAATGTTGAAAGGCTAAATATTCTACATTGTGGGGTTCTTCTATATATAGCATCATTCTGCAACAGCCCCGGTCTGCGGTGGCTACAGCAATAATGCCGGTTGCGTTGTTTCGCCGTCGTCTATACGATATGTGTGTGAAGTGCGGTTCGAATCCCTTGATAACCTTCTGTTTCCATGTTTCCACTGCTCGACTTCTTGGTCGTATCCAATTTGCTGGAGGAGTTGCTGTGGTGAGACGGCGTTTAAGCCTGTAAGCTTTCCATACGAATTGCGCTGACGACAGGCGCATTCGATCCTGTTGCAGCAGATGGTAAATTTATAAAAAGAAGATGTTACCGGAGAATATAAGTAGTATCTTTGAGTAGAATTTATATATAATAGAGAAAGCATACTTGACTTCATTTGAACTATCGGCCACCTGAGCATAGGTTGTAATAATTATCGAATTAACAGGTTTCGTTCGAAGTCTCGTAATCGCAACTTACGTTAAATGTGCCAGAATTGCCATACCTATGCAGCGATATGTATGTAACGTTTTATTAGGGAATCACAAAATACCTCATCATATACATCCTTTAAGATTGTTTTCACGTTCCACGAAGCGATGTTATATTTTGTTTTGCGATCGTTATTCTTTGTGATGCTGTCGTTTGTTCATGTTTGACGTCATCGACAGCAATTCGGCGCGCTTCGTTTAGCATGTGCGCTGTAGCAGACATTTGCGTTTTGAAGTATTGATTGCCATAGAAGTTTACGGTAGATTCTATAGGGACTTCCAAGACGTAACCTGAATCAACATCAGCTGACAGTTTATCGTGCTGTCACGCCCTATCCATTTTGTTGCTTTTGACACCCAGCGGTCAGCTTTTCGCATTCCCGCTTGCTGCGGATTTTTCCTGGTTTTATTCGTAGTGAATGTGGAAGCATGCAAACCGTCTTGTTGTTATTACTTTAGGATGAACCCAACGGTAATCATGTTTGTTGTTTAAAAGGAACCCGGCAACAACGGGCTGCTGCCTCCTCCCAGAAATGAAGTTGAGGCGAGTCATTCTGTCTGCCCTCTACAGATTTTGCCAAATTTTTGTCAATTTACCCCAAAATATTCTGGTTGCCGTCAGAACGCGGAGGGTGAAGGATTCAATATAGGTTAGAAAGGGCTATTACTCTTAAGGGACAACTCCCTTACCTCTTATGGGCATCTATGTCCTCCCAAATACGTTTTGTGTTATCTTGCCCCAGACGTGTTTTATCGTAGCTTGTACTCATCAATTGTGCTTTATCGTAGCTTGCCCCCACTCGATGTGTGTTAGTAAAGCGTGGCCCCAGAATCAGAATCATTCCAGTGTGCCTGTAGTTTACCCAATGTGTAAAAATAAAATCATTAACTTTTTGGATGATACAATACTGTATTTTCAACACATTTATTACCATGATTCGAATTTGCAGGTAAAAAGCATCTTTCCTCACGGAGTACTCGTGACAATTTCCCTATGCAACAATAATGAAGCACTTTGGCGACCTTCAATTATAGGCAAATCAGTTTTGTGCAGGTGCTAGTATCGGTATTTTAGGTGGGTCACTGGTGGGCCACTTTTCATTCCTGGGTAATAGCTGGATCGGCAAAATCTTGCGGGTCAAAATCCTTGTGGGTCACCGTGAGTCGGGGGTCACTGCTAGGTTATCTATGTCCTTTTCTGGTGGTATATTCATGCCAAATGTCCAAAGCACGGTTTAGTTTTTACCAGTGTTACTTAATGTTGATATATATGAAAGAGCAGTCTGCTCATAAGAAATAAAAAAATAGTGTTTTATTATATGCTATTGCCTTTAGCCAACAGTGGTACAGTGGAAGCTATTTGTTTTAGCTCTGATAGCTCTAAGACTAATAAGATAGAAACGATAGGCATGTATTTTAAGACAGAGAAATTGAAGGTTTATCTAAATAAAAAGTGAAAATATATTACAAACATACATAGATGTCTGCAACATATATTTAGAATAAAGCCTATATATGTTTTTGTCAATCAGACCTTCGCATTAATTAAATTACATGTAGGAATCGGGTGGTTAACAATATTTGCTATTGCAATTATTCTCTTTTTGTAGTTTTATTATCCTTCTAAACGCACTGCGCTACATAAATTTTTCCCCGAATTTCTACAGCAACGTCCTTATGTAATAACCGGTGACGCAGCTGCATGGCGCAACTTCCTAACACCATGCCCATACGACCCCGGCTATCGTAACCTCAAGGGTGGACCGTGAATACTAAATTTTGAACCTATTCTTGGTCAGACCCAAGAAGCTACGGAGCTTAGCAGGCCGCAGGCGCGCTTCACGGGGTGTGTTCGGACCCCGCCCGAAGGGTTGCGCACGTGTCTAGTATCGGGTATGATTTCTGAGGTCCCCCAGGGAGGCTAGCACCGACACCTGCTCGCAGGTCATGGAGCTTAGCCGCTATTCCCTATCTTAGACTCATCGGAAGTTGTTAAATTCTATTTTGGCGTAGTGAGTTTTGAAATAAAACATGAAAAAGTCCCTAGAAATTTGAAGCTCAAGCCGGTCTGCTCCGGTAAAATCCCGGTATGCTCCGTGTTAGAGCATTGACCTATGTGGCCCCCACAGGGTTCCGACGAGCCCTGAGTGTTTAAAGTCGGATTATCAATGGCGTGGCCTGCGTTCTTCAATAGATTCTATGCGAGCGCACTGGTGCCTTGACCAGTGAAAGTTTAACTTATTAAAATCGAGAGCATTCCTAACAAATTTCTTGAGTCCTATCGTGAACGGGTCAAATTTGGATGACGTTTTCCATTTGTTCTATTTCCTAAATCCGGCAAGAACACAAATAGATGGGTTAGAAGGCCATGCGCGCCAGTGCTTGTGACATTCTCGCCCACAAGCCATGGCGAGCAGTGCCTGCTCGTCCGTGCGGACAAACCATACAAGTATAATGTCCTATCGTCTCAGTATCAAGGAAGACTACAGTCGGCGTGTCAAGATACAATGTTTATTTACGCGATCAATATTTATTGCCGGGACGAGTGCCTATGAGCGCTATCGGGTCCGACCTAAACGCAGACTCTTGAGGTTTAGCCGCAACTTACAGGGGGCGCTTCGGTTGAATCACGTACGGACAGTGGGCAACGAGCGGGCAGAGCATGGGTTGGAGCGTAAAGATACTCGCCAAATTGCGAACTAGGGGCGGTTATCCCCGCTTCACTCAATGCTAGCGAACGACTCAGCTATGCAGCGCACCAAGCAGGGGCCCTAGAGTGCTTCAGATAACGCTCCTACATGCAGGTCGCTCGGGGCGACGACTACTCAGGGGAAGACACAATGCTCAGAACTGAATGCACAAGCTCGACAGCCTAGCCGGGGAGAGGGGCACATAAAGGGACATTGACTCTGAGTGTTTATCCTCTAGACAGGTTCACATTGGTGTCTAGGTGTAAATTTGCCCTATATAATGTTGGGTGTCCTTACCTACCTAGAAAGACGACTGACTGAACAAGTGGGGGGCGAATTTATCCGGTTTGCAGGGCGGCAGGGGCCGGCCGGGATGCGAAACGGCTCTGGACAGTTCCCTAACCTGGTCTCGGGGCTGTTTTATTGTTATCTGAGACCGGGGCGAGCGGTCCCGGACGCTTCGGCGTCTTTTGGTTTGTCCTTGGTTATCGGCCTTCTGCCTCTCTCTAACGATGCTCCTTTCATTTCACTGCGTTATTGCAGTGTCTCAACTGCAGTGTACTGCAGTTGAGTTATTATCGACTCAATAACAAAAGTCGATGTGTTCTTGTGGCTGAATGGTTAAGACATGTAAAACTGCAGCGGACTTAAATTCTCCGTGCAGGTTCAATTCGCGATACGGGAAAACCTAACGGGCTGATACTGAAAGTATAGAGAAAGCAAAACCGGGCATACATAGTACATAGCCTAACGGGCAAACCGAGTAAAAATCAAGGAAAAGCTAAACTCAGCGATCAACTCGCTCTGAAAAGAAAAAAGGGTTTTGCGCTCGCCCGATTTGGGGCCGAAACGGCCAAGGCGAGGAGGTAAGTTTTCTTTAGTTTTAGAAGGTCTTAAAATTTTGTTTAAGGCGGGGACACAATGTGTTTCTCCCGCAAAAGTGATATCTAGTGGCGGCGTAGGGGTCAAACTTTTAATTCTGTTTCCTAGGAAAAAAAACCATTGCAAATTGTGATGGTGGACGCTAGTAAACTTAATTGCTTTGATTGCATTTTTATTTGCGTCCACCACTGGTGTATTACAGCCAAATGATGCCCCATCGGCACCGTCAGTCCGAGTCGACTAAATTTTGCTCAGCTGGAGGCGTGACCCTCCGGCTTATTTTTGAATAAGGCGGGCCCTAGTGGGATGTTCTGGGTTGATCCAGTCAGTCGTCACGAAGGAACTCGCACTATAATGAGATACGCACAGAAGTGATTGAAATGCCTTAAAGTCAAAATCAAACGATGTAAATCGAGACGATCCCTAGACAGCAAACACCTTAAACTCAAGTGATAACACCTAGAATTTGATATGTCTTTTGTATTCCCAAATTTGCTTAGCTCAAGAGTAAAGTGAAATTTTAAGGGTTTCCTAAAACCCGACGGAGGCTAGTCCTCCGTCCCTAATCTGCATTTCTGTCCAAGCCCAAACACGGCATGAGCATGGAACGTTCAACTAAGCTACAAATTTGGAAACCATGATGGTAAACCATTGAACAATTCCTAAATTTCCATGGCATACATGCTCCGAAAATTTTACCGTGGTCTGCTCAGGAAAATTCGTCGATCCTAACTCAAAAGAAGCAAGTCATGTAAAAAGCCTGGACGAGAAGCGTCCACTTTGTTGTACCTTACCTAAGACCACGGGGAATCAGAAAGACTTCGCATTGGTTTGCTCAGTCCTCACTGCACTCTATTCGGGTACATCCCGAATCGCCTAACGTCTCCTACGTCGGAACTCGATTTTAATGATTGATTCCAGGAATGGGTTGTGTGTAGCATTTCGGTGAGAACCCGGGATCTAGGATCCGAACGAGAATGTTTCTACCTAAGTACGAAGGGTGTGCTACATTCCGGGACAACTTAACGAACAGTCTGTTACTCTTCAATTAACAGGGAAAATAAACCCCTGTTGTCACCAAGCCTTCCTGACACTTACGACTGTCGATCCTTGGGGCAGCACCAGCTGAACCCCCTTCGCGAGGTATGTACCTGCGCGGAAATCTTTCGCCCATCGAGTCGATCCGAGGCAAACGAAAAGCGAAAACAAACAGAGCTGCGTGAAAACTAAACACGTTAAAACTACGCGTCGGAGCCGGTCAGTAAAGTCGACCGAACTCCGCGCTGTCGAAGTCGAACTGATTCCACGAGTCGACGCGTTGGTCGTCGCCTCGAAATTTTGGCCTGTATGTTACGATGGCGATTTTGTCGCCATCCAATCATCGTCGGTCGGGCAACGCCCATTTTTCGTGAGTTTTGGTTCAGTGTCCAATTGGGGACACTTCCGGTAAGTTGAATCTTGACGGCTACCGTAAACCGTCGATGTCCTTAGGGAGAGTCGGCTTCAATTAAGTTTGCCGACTTTAAGTTCTAATCTTCCGAGTACTCGGAAGTTGACCATCTGTGATTTTTGTCCAAATTCTCCCAAGAAAAGTCGATTCCAAAGTCCTTACTTCCCGTCCTCATCGCCGGATGTCCAGCGAAATTAGATTCTCTACTCACAATGTTCGAATAATTTCCGGTCCCAACTTAACTTAAACTATTACGGCTACTTTCGGGACACGCAACTTCCTACTTCAGCCCAATTAGCGTGCCTATCTATTGGAATTTTAGATTGTCCAACCCTCCCAACTCGTCCTAGCGCGGCGGCGATCGACTTGGTCTTTGTTGTCCTCGACTTGCCGCCATCCTAATTAAGCTAATTCGACTTAGCGGTTGACCCTCGTACGCGAGGACATCCAAAACTTCGAAAGAAAAACGAGTTCGTTCGAGATTTCCATGTGACTACCTGTGCTCAAACGGCTCGCCGGGGGGGAACCGGCGACGGGAAAACGTCCGTCTCGAGATCAGAGACGGGGCAGATCTTAACGCACTCCTAAGTTGTCGGGCGCCCTGCTCCAGGCCCCCTAGAGTCCGCGGGAGGGCCCTAAAGTCACCCCCCGTTCGTCCTATCCGTCCATACTCTGTCCGTCCGTAAAACTCTGAAATTTTACGAATTTTAGTACGTAGTGTCCTCGTCCGTCCGTTTTTTCTATGTCCTTATATATCGTTATATACATATATATATATATATATATCGGATACTCATAAAAGACACACGAACACATATACAAACATACACAACACACGCTAGACATTTCGGCGTCCTGAGCGACAGAAAGGTCGCTCAGGATAGACACAAACACAACGCACAGCAAACACAACAACAACAACGACGACAAAAGAAAACCGACTAGAAGCGTCGGTTAAAGAGAGAACGAGGTCAAAAGCGAAAGGACAGCGAGGACACGAGGCGGGTGTGGGAAGGGAAGCGGGACAAGGGGAATCCGAGGCGATTTTCGAGGGGCTGGGGCCAAATTCGGTCCCAGGACGAAAAACGGGGTCGATTGATACCAAACACGAGGGGGGTAGACGTAAAAGCGGGTTGGAACCCACTTGTGGGTTCTGATGTGTATTAATATGGGGGCATTTAGCGGGCTCTCCTGCGTTAACGGGTGGGCGGAGCGACGCCCGCCGGGTGTCGTTGGACTCAGCGTCCAACGACGGTTCGAACGAGGGGTGATACCGCCATCGGGGCGGTAGGGGTAAAAACGGTACTAAAATTAGTGCAGTTAGAGAGAGTCGCGGCTATGATGGGGGGCACGTTTATTGGCCGTACGGGTTAACGGGGCGGCGGAGCGTGACCCGCCGGGTATTTTTGGAGATGTCTCATCGAGACAAATTCAATGAGGGGTAATTTGCCTATTTTCGAAGTAGAGCGGAAAATCACTAATTATCGGTGCCCATCGGCGGTTGTCAACAGCTTTCTAAGCGACTTCGCGTGACTGTCGCGGGTCAGCGGGGACTCGGACGGAGGTTCAGAGCATATGGTCGGATTCGACTAATTGCGGTGAGCAAAACCAGGGGTCGCATGCGCTGGATCGGGCGCGGGGTACGGCGGCGGGACAGTCGCAAAGAAGAGGGTTTCATATTAGTTGTATACTGCAATGGGCTGTATTTACAAGGCAGTTTTGTCTAAAAGTTGTCCACGGGACACACACATAAATAGATACATGTACATATTGTATATACATAATATGTCCTAACTATCTGGAGAGTGACAATCCGGGTTCCACGTTGACAATCCTACCTAGCGTAAGTAGCGATTGTCCCTACGCGTTGCAAGTGGAGCTTCTAGCGTTGTCCGGGGCATATTTGGATGTCCGTCCGAAATTCCCAAAGTGTTATACTGGTCCTAGTTGGTGTTCCTCCGTATCAGACTACCGCAAACGGCGACGGGCCTCCGAATGAGCCCGGCATCCGTCGTCCTTTATGACTGCAAGTGCTGTCCAAGTGTGATTTTCGCTTGTTCCGACGGGTTATTTTCTGTAACCATTACCTAGCATTTTACCAAAACCTCATAAATTTAATATTTTTGACTTCGGTCTTAATGAATGTGCGTTCTCGAGTGAGCAGCCAGGGGCCTCCTATTCCCGGACGGTCGTAACCGTCAAACTCCTAGCGCACGACGGCGACTATTTGTGATTGCCTGCGTGATGCCTACTTTCCTTCAGTATGACGGGTAGTGTCCACTATACTAAATTGGTTCGCTCGAACTGATTCCGCTATTCCATTCGTTATACCTCACGTAACACTCGTCCCTAAGGTTAATTGCATACAAGACGGCACATAACATTTCATACAGAACGGCAAATAATTTCATACAGATCGACAAGTAATATTTTATACAAACTGTTGATAATTTCGTACAAATCGGCAAATAATATTTTATACAGACTGTTGATAATTTCATACGAATCGGCAAATAATATTTTATACAAATTGTTGATAATTTCATACAAATCGGCAAATAATATTTTATACAAATTGTTGATAATTTCATACAAATCGGCAAATAATATTTTATACAAATTGTTGATAATTTCATACAAATCGGCAAATAATATTTTATACAAATTGTTGATAATTTCATACAAATCGGCAAATAATATTTTATACAAATTGTTAATAATTTCATACAAATCGGCGAATAATATTTTATACAAATTGTCAATAATTTCATACAAATCGGCAAATAATATTTTATACAAATTGTTGATAGCATTTTGGTCCTAAACGGTGAACGACAATTTTATACTAAACGGCAAATGGTATCCTTACGCAAAAACGGCTAATGGTGCTTTTGTACCCCTGTTTTGGGTACGATAATCCTAAAGTGCCCGTGACAGGGTCGGAACGACTCTGTTACCAAAAATTTGTAGTGAAACAATTGCAAATCGTAAGCATATCTTACCGATGTGACCTCCACAGCGCTCCAGATTGTATAGACGACTGTTGACAGTCTTCAACATTATGTCCAACCTTTTGTAACGTACTTCGTTAACCAGCGCTGGCATTATATTAACATCAAGAACCATTCCAATTACAAAGAAAAGCATGAATAAGACTGTCTTCGCTGAAACTGTTGTTCAAAATGTAAAAACAAATGCAGGCAATGGCAACAGGAACATCATTTGCCACAAAATAGTACTGTTGCCATCGGCTGTTGATGTAGTTGATAAGTTGCAAAATACGTCCATGTTATTGTCGGCACCTAAACAAAGTTCCTGTATTTAAGTGCCATGTGGTACTCGTCCCATCGTTGTACTATCGCATTGCAAAGTAGTCAATGATCATGTCACATGCTTGTATGCTAATAGCAATAGTCTTTGTCGCAATTCAAAACATGATTTAAAACATTTCTAAAAATCTTAAGAACTAAGCTAGAATCGGCAACTGTTCTTAATGCTGGAAAGTCAACTAATTTAAATCGCCCCGAAACGATAAAGCTATCATGCAAACCTATTCGCCAGAACAAGGACTTGAATACATCTACTGCTACTGCTGAAAGATCAGAGTCAACATCTTGAGCAACGTTAAGGCTCATTTCGTCCGTTGTAAAGCATCCGTATTTTTGGATTCGTGATTCCGTATATGAGTGTTTGTTATGTCGGTTACTGCTATTCCTGAATCTTCTAGATCAGGCTCCATTGTGAGATTGATATTGAACAAAAACAAAAATATACCTAAAGCAAAAAAATCAAAAATATACGTATATATTTGATCACGGTTTTGTGTCGCCATATTTGCTGCACTATGTACTTATATTACTTTATGCACAGTTCACGTTACGAAGGGTTTGGGGTGAAATTTTATCCATCTACATCCTGCGTAACTCTATCACTGATTGTGCAGATCATTCACCAATTTAAAACCGACTTTATCGGATTTTCCGTGCACTGTCGAATACTCATAGACTGCTACGAAGGCACCAATAAATTTTTGATCACTCGCCGCGACATCTGATGTAAGTATATATAAAAGATACACGTACTAAGCTTTGCTGTTTTTACGCGATTATATCCGCAGTACCTACCACTGTTCAACTTCTCCCATCACAAGCCGTTATGAATAGTGCTGAAATTATGGTCTACCTTGATATCAAACGACATTCTATCTGTTCTCCCACAAAATTTTTGGCTAGCTGGTTTCTCAGTGGCTAATTAGCGGCTAGCGGCCAGCCTACAACCAATAACATTGTGCGATTATGATACATATTGAATATTCGTAACAGCTATTTCAGCATTTGTCATAAAATTCGCATCTATTTGCAAATGAAGATATTGCACATTGTCCTATGCAATGGCCAAAATTTCGAATTCTACACCTGGATAGACTACAACCATGCTGTAAAGGAGAGTAGGGTTGCGCAACTGTCGGCTTTGAATTAGATCATTGATAATTGATGCCGATTACCATACATGGTTTCCGGGGGTAGCTGGGGTATCGAGAATGGGTGTCGGTCTTTGGTCTCCCAGGGCGGGGTCTGTCGGTCCACGAGGAGGGGTATGCGGCGCCTTCTTCACCTATGTGTTCAGCGCATGCAGTACCTCCAAAAGCCATTGAAGCACTTGCCCGGAGGTTTCAGGTGCTTTCTGTAGGTAACTGCCCCTACTTGGTACGACATAAGATATGTACCTTTAGTTACAGCCGACGCAGTTTAAGTAACTCAAGTTACATATAACACGCGGCTCGCAATTAAAGTTACATACGAGGTACATTAATTAATTAAAGCTCCAAATGAACGGAATACTTTTGAATATGGGCAGAATTCGTTGGCTAATATGAATGAGTGTACCCTAAAAACTCCGAGTCAGCATTAAACTCATATGAATGTTTGTTTATGACTTTGAGTAAATATGTCAGATTTTGACTCATACTGAACCAGTAAATATTGACTGAGCAAGCGTTTACAGTATTAACGCAACGTTTTAACATTGTGCGGCTACTTAAACACAAATATTTATGTAATTTTTCATTCCATAACTTGTATGACAAGGTTTTCTGAAATAGCATCATTATGAGATAGCATCATTATCACTTAATGATCTATTGTAATTTCACGCGTATGAATCAAAAAATATTTTTATAAGCACAGAATTCTTTCAAAACAGAGAATACTTCGCATAAAAGCTCCACTGGCGTGCACCAGTAATTGACTTATTTCGTTCGCGAGTTTTTATGCATGAAAGCAGGACCGATCCTGCCTTTATGAAATGAAGCTACTTCATAAGGTATAGCACACATCGTGCAACTACGTATAAACTCTATTCAGGTTCAAGATCAAATGTCGTAATTAGGCAATCGGATATATAATTTCTTACCGGCTAGTATTTGAAATAAATGTTTGGTTTAGTTGTTAACGCTCAATCAAACTCAATCCGCACCGATCCTGCGTTTATGAAATGAAACTACATCATAAGGTATCGTACACATCGTGCAACTACGTATAAACTCTATTCAGATTCAAGTTCAAATGTCGTAATTAGGCAATCGGATATATAATTTCTTACCGGCTAATATTTGAAATAAATGATTGGTTTAGTTGTTAACTCTCAATCACAACTCAATCCGGACCGGTCCTGCCTTTATGAAATGAAGTTACACAGAGACACCATGCTACTAAGCCTAAACACCGTTCAGATTTACCTTCCAATGCCATAATTACCCAATCGGAAATCCTTTATCGGTTAAAACTTGAAATAAATATTTGGTTTCATTGCTAATTCACAATCAAAACTAAATCCGGACCAGTTTTGCTTTGATGAAATGAAGTTACATCATAGGGTATCGTACACATCGTGCAACTATGAATAAACTCTATTCAGATTAAAATTCAAATATCATAATTAGCAAATCGGATATATAATTCCTTATCGGCTAAAATTTGAAATAAATATTTGGTTTAATTTTTAGTTCACAATCAAAACTCAACGTCAATATGATTAATTAGTTTACACAAATTTCAATTTTAACCTCTGAATTTGAGCTCAAAATTCGACCATGTACTTTTATATTATACTGTAATAACCAAGTGAAATTTATATTTTTCGGAACATACCATTAATTTAAGTAAAGTTGTCAACAAAAGGAACTTTGGTTCACGAAAGAGTTTCTTATACAATTTTGCATAACACAAACATATACGTTTTAGACATACAGTCACAGTGCTCGATAGCGGGTCCTTTGGGATGGGAGAAGTTATCTCCAAGGGGACCAGCCGGTGGGTGGAGGGGGTGGTGTGGAGGTCGTCAGGGGAATATATACATTTTTGAATTTTTTCGAAACTAAAAATTTGTGAAAATTTTCCATCGTTTTTTGCGATTTACCCTATATTTTTGCCAATTTCTCCAAGATTTGTCAATTTCGCAGGCTAAGGCTAATTCCCAGGGGGGGTCGGCGAGGGACCGAGCCTCAAGGGAAAAATCCGTCTCCCCTATGGGAATATATGACTTGATATTGCACGCACATCGTGATGTCAATATATTTTCTTGTGAAACGTGTAGAATAAATGGTTTGTGACAATGATTATCCATATTGAAAAGTAAAATACATGTTACATTGCTGATAATTTATTGGCTTGATCGCTCAACACCGTGTATTTTAATTCTAATGTTTATATTATTTCAGGTGGATTACACTACCAACTGCGGCAGGAGCTTATTAAATCATACGACAACAGTATAGAATGACAGTGTTCAAGATATGGTCTGCAATTGAATGTCTACCACGTTTCACGTCCACAAAAGTTTTCATCCATTGAGCAACAATCCATACCCGTTTTACTGCAGGTGTTCTAAAGATTTTATGTTGTATATATAAAAAAATTTGCTACATTTAGTAGCTTCGGTAATTTGTTTGAATTTATTGCGGTTAATGCTATTCGTTCTGTTCTAAAGGAAAAGTATATGGGCGCCGCCAAACTTCAAAACTTCTCTAAAGCAATGTATTATATGCAAAATTTATAGTGCATGCCGTGAACAGAGGTTTAAAACAATACTCTGTACGCAAGCTAAACATCGAAAATGTTTTTATGGATTTAATGCTATACTTAAATTATTTAAGTATTCAATATGTTATGGAATTAAAAGACTAACAAAAGATTAGATAAATCTGATGCACAATCAACTTGCCGCGGTGATGTTATAGATTTATTTTGCTTTTTAGCATTTAAAATAATATTTTAACTCAGAAAGTCGGATACTTAAGTTTCTTGCACCCTGAAAAGTTGCGCAGCATTACGTTAATAAAATAACTAATTTAGAAATAACCAAGGGAATTTTCAATTTGTTTACAATGAATGAGTTTAAAGTTTCTTTCATACTGTGAAATATTTGCCGCTAAAATCTTTCTTTTCACAAACTGCGATTAAACAGTACTCGCTTTAAATTGGTCCGAATCTTGGTCATGCTTATAGGTGGAATTATCCTCCCTGAGGCGTCGGTCCAGGGAGGATAATGCCGTGCAGCCGTGCAGGCAAATGTCCAGACACCACAATCTTCCCTGACGTTGCCCCAGGCGCCGAACACATAGGGAACCCCTCAGAAGGGCTCAGCTATCTCGTCCCCGGGACCTCCGACCACGAGCATATATGATTTTGGAGTTATCTCTCGTAACATGATAAAACGCCAGCTTATCTTTTTTTAACTATTTGGTAGCATTTCGTTTAAATCTCCCCAGTGCATCTACCTATAGATTGCATGACCATATCATCAGCGTTATTTCAATCGCATATAAGTTAGAGGAATAGTGCTCAAAGCACGTAATTAGGGTCAAAATAAATTGTTATAAATTTTATTACACGTTAAGACTTAGCGATGTCTGATGTTTTTGTGGCTCATATGTGTCAATGTATGTACAACATAGTGGATAGATACTTGCTTTACTTCATGAATATCCAAAATGTTCGTTACAAAATAAAGGGTGAAGATATTACTCTGGCCAAAATGGCAATAAATCTTGCAGTGCAGTAGCCACCATAATCTTCACATTTCGCAATAAATAAACCAACTTGGCTAAATTTTCAACAATAAATGGTTTACATGTATTAAGCACGTGTTGGTCACACACTGCTTTTGTGCTGATTGTTGTTATATCTTGAAGTAATTATCCAATACAACTAATATTTTTGAACAAAACCGCAGCAGAGGAGCCGTTAAATGTTATTATGCGTTCTTGATTCACTTTTACTGAAATACGCTAGTACTACGGTAGTCACGAAATGTTTATATATACTATACCCTATTTCATGCCTTTTCCGGAATAACGTCTTTAGCTACAGCTTGGTGACGTATTACTTACACGATGAGTGCACTACTGTGATAAAATGAAGTCTTTTAAAACTGAATTTTTAATTTGATGCAGTTAGTGCTTTTGCATTTATCACAGCATGATTTGTCAGTCTTTTAATGTCTTAATCTTTTAATAAAATTTAAGCCGGGTTCGAACATTTGTAAGAGTTATTAAAGTACTCTTCAGCAAGACACAAAGACACAAATGTAAAAAAAATTTTGGTTGTGACTTCTAAAAACTATAGTATATGAGAGCTAAAAATTTCTAACTTGTTACATATGTGATAAAATCAGTAGAACGTTCCAGTGCTAGAGTTCATGCACGGTGATATATTTGCTCTATAAAATCTAATGTTTTGTAATTATAACAAAAATCAATATTTCGCCGCCACAAATCCTATTAAACCGTTCAACTCCGGTTTTACCAAAACCAAGTTATAAGAAAGAAAGAAAACGTTGTCATAAATATATTATTGCATCAAGAAAGGAATCATTAGGAATAATAACTGATGTGGTAACGTGTTAATTAATAGGAGACATGTCATTATGATCGCCGGTTACATAGACAGAAAAAGGTTTACAATACCGTATGATAGCAAAAACAAGAAAATCTTAACTCCATTGTCACACATCTATTTTTAAAAAAATGACTTGTTATTTTATAGACATGTTAAGATCAGCAAAATATTTTTGCGTGTTAAAAAACCTGAATGTTACATTTTACTGCCTTGGAAAATAGTAATATTTTGTTGCGAAAATATTTGTCAAGCAAAGGCCTATTTTAGGAATGTCTCATGTGAGCTGGCTCCGACTTGGGAAAGTTATAATGCACTTGCTGTTTGGAACATTTGTCCCCTGTAGTCACGGCCAGACAGTACGAAAAATGTCCAGTCACACCAACATCACGTGTTACATGCAGCTGAGGGTGTTCACGAAACCTTATATCGAATTCGCTTCTTCATACAGTGTGTTTGCTACCATAAGTTGCTGAGTCCGGCGGTAGAGGTGAGAACAAGTTTAATTTTGTTGCTCGGCTGGGCTCGTTTTCTTCAAACGAAAAGCTCGTTTGGGCTCAATTCGCTTACCAAATTTCGAGGGAGGTTCCGGTTCGGCCCGTTTTATACAAATGAATAGCTCGGCTCGTCTCGTTTGCTGAAAAAGTAGGCTTGGCTCGGCCGGTCGAAAAAGCTCGGTAACAAATTAAGAAACCAGTCTTATTCAAACCTATCTTAGGAAACCCATGCAGTTCAATGGGTCGATGCTTAAAAGTTAGTCACATAAGGTAAGCGCTCAATGCTTACATTCCCCACTGGAATTATTTATTCAGCAGCTTATGCTTGACTTACGCTGGAACGATAACATTTGGTATCCCAATATGGCTACTTTAGACGACTGGATTGACTAACAGGTGCCTTAGGCATTTCGCCGGTTTAGAGATGCACACGCTGTGCATCTTGATGTTATAGTTTATATAAACGTTACCCCTCATCACATATGGCCAAAGTAACCTGAGCAGTAAAGTGAAGTGGACGTCGTGCCGATCTCACTGTACATGATCTTTGCATTAGCCTAAACTTAGATGTTTATATCAGCTTTAGACTACGCTAAAACTGCCGACTATTCTGTTGTTCCTTTTTGTAACGCTATAACTTAAGCTAGAAGGACTGCAAAAAATGATGATGACATAACACATCTTTTCCTTTAGTCTCCCGACAGCCGAGAATTGGACAATTTTGACGATACACCTATGATTTGGTATTATTCGGCTCAGCTGGACATGCCGAGACTTTATTATCTATTTTTTATGTTATTTCACGAATAAGTGTAATTTAGTGATATAAGTAAAATTGGATCTAGCTTCTTGGAGATTTTGTTTAACAGGTTACGAAAGCTTTAAGTTGATATCCAGCCGCACAAACGACGAAATACTTACTCCTAATATTCTGATTTTTTAATTTATTTCCGAATTTAGTGGTCCATTATCATATGCTGAGTGTAATTTGGTGGTCCAAGAACACGGGTTAGGTAGTCATGTTCATGGCCCACTTGCGGTGTGATAAATGTGTAAGTCGTAAGGGCGAAAATGACCGCGAAGTACCGTGTGCGAAAACAACGAAAAACTAAAGAATGTCACACTCTTTCGCAGAGTCAACCATCATTGATTCTAAATCATATGCATTGCAAAAAAGATTGTAATGCACAATTTGACGAAATGTTTGTCACAAAATACTACCAATAAATTTATACAAACACACTATATAAAATACTAAATAAATATAAACAATATACACTAAATATATAGCTGCATGAAATAAACTTAGCCGAGCAGATGTGTAATGTGTGTCTTAGAAGTAAGAACGAGCCTTAATTTTTAAATTAGGCTCGACTAGGTTCGCCCGTAAAATTTCAGGCTCGACGCTCGGTGTGGCTTGTTGCAATTTTTGAAGGTGGGCTCGAAGCTCGGCCCGGCTGGATCGCTTGCGGCCTAAGTTCGACTCGGCTCTGGTCTACAGCCGAGCAAAGCCGAGCCGAGCTTGAGAGATCGATTGTCACCTCTATAGGCTTATTTTCATGCCATGTGCATTCCGGTTGCCGAGCTTAAGATATAGATACATAATGGTCATTTCCACATCTCAAGAAGTCATGTAATACTGCGTTTACGTTATAAAATACCCCATATGAAAGTTTTTCCCGCCAATAGAATAGGCGACACCACTGAGTGGTATACAATGCATTCTTACACGAAATAATGAAATAGATGGTGCATGAGTCACCGTCAACATAACGGCCCCTAAAGTTGACTAGGGCTAACATAACTATGGTGTCTAAGACACCCTATTGCGCTTTACTGGCGGTGTTAAAGACACCATACAAAAATATATTATATAACGTGTGTAAGTAACGACACGGTGCAGGTGACATCATATAACTTTTTAATTTTATGGTGTAGTCTGCACCATACTATTGCTGACGGTACAGCAGCTATTTGCACCAGATTAAAATAGCTTCGGACACACTATGGTCTCCTACAGTTGTTCGACAACTATTGTGGGATTCACATTGTATGGTAGCGAACAACTGTAGGAGACTATAGTGTGTCCGAAGCTATTTTAATCTGGTGCAAATAGCTGCTGTACTGTGGGGCTATATCATACAAAGTGTAGAATCTAGGTTGATGCCAATAATTTGGCTTTATCTTTCTAGATTAGATCTCTCTGCTTTTTAAGTGATATCGCCAAAATTTATAACTGAAATATAGTCATATTACAACTTCAAACCTATATATAGAGCTATGATGATATTGAAAGATAAAACATGTTTCTGCAATCAAGTTTAATTGTTCGCTTCGGTTTTCAGCGGTCAGTTTCTACGTGTTACGATTTATTGAGCGGAGGTGAAAGAAAATGCTATGGTTCCGTATATACTTTGTCTAATAAATTTATTAAAAGCTGTTCATTATTAAAATGTTTTATAGTTTTAGAATCTGGTTGGTTTAAAGTGAGTTATTGTGTTTATGTATATGCGTAGTAATTATTTTAATCCCCCAAATTACGATAATGATTTCTTCATAATGAAATATTATTTGGAATGGCGTATGCTCACATTTAATGACATATATTTCTAATGTTCTTTATCACACTGCAATAGTGTTACATTAGCAAGCCGATTTGTTGGATACTATAGTAAATAGCTTTTTGCTATGAGCGTCCCGTTGTCTTAGCCATAGGTGTGTTTTTGGTTGATATTAATTAAACTGTATTTGGTAGCTTGACAAAATAATCCATTGTTCAACTGTTAGTTAGAGCGTGTGAAAATTTTTTATCTATTGGTGTCACTTTTAACTCCTCTCCGGTACATATTGGATGCATTTAAAAAAATTTTTTTGTTAGATGGCAAAAGTGATAACGATGTGCCCTTTTGTTGAATACTAACGATTCCGACTCCGTGAAATGACAGAAAGATTTTAGGTATTCATGCACGAGCTCCGATGGACTAGTCAGCCGGGTCTTCAGAGGATCGGCTTTTGGCCTCCAAGGGGGATAAGTCGGTCGATTGGGGGAAGGGAGGGGGCACCAGCGGCGCCTTCGGACGTCGGGGTCGAGGATCCTGTCAGTGGGGATCAGCTCTTCCTGCCGAGCGGTGTTAGACGTCTCTATGGAGATAATCTCTTCCCTCTCCAACCACTTATGAGCATATATGCTATTAAGGGTTTTGCCAAATATGGTCATGCGAACACCAGTGTTTCGATGCCGGTATCTTGCAAGATTGGTTACGTATCGACACCACCACACAGAATAAGCTCATTGAGATGGACTGCCTTGCTGAACAACACTTTTTTCAGATATCACTCCTCGGGTGGCTGCGGGCCCAATATTGTCGTAGACCGTTTGTCAGGAATATCGATGTTTCAAATTTCGGCATGTTATTGCGTATCTGGCAACGAGTGTCTATTAAGCTTTCATGCACTTTGAATCCGATGGTTTTGTTATCTAGAGTCCATCCGGACTATAAAATATGTCTTTTCATGGGGTTCAGGGGTTATAGGATCCTAAAGCTTATTTCTAAAATGCAATATTTTCTGTTTGTCTGGTTATATATTGCGTGCAGGGCATCAATCACGAACCATCATACAGATATATGTTTACGTACGCTGAATACAATGGGTTAGGCTGCATCTACAGGTTCGAGCTCATAATATATATTCTGCACACAAAACAAAATATTGGGTTGTATTTGCAATCTGTAAGCCAATATTCTTAAACTTAGTCCGCACATCTTACAAAACGCATGAAAAATTAGTGTGGCAAGTTAAAGACATATATTTGATGGCTTACGGTTTTTCTTGGGTCAAATCGTTTTTAACACCTAGTTAGTCTAAAATAGAGACCGTAAACTCGGATTCGAATTCGTATGCTTTAAATCATTGAAATATTAAGATCACACATTTTTTGTATTACTATTTTCATCAAATAGTTTGTACATGGGTTTGGTGATTGTAATTAACTAAATGCTTTCCAATTTTGTAAAGCATTACAAATTTTTTGTAGAAATTACAGATTATAAATTATTAACGTTGAAAACATGGTTTTATGTTATTATTTTTAGACGACTTCTTTGTCTGAAAAGAATGTAGAAAACTGCAACTAATATAAGAGACTTTGAAATTTTGAGTAAGGCTAACAAAATGCTCAAATGTATGTAACCAAAACATTTGAAATCTAACAGAGCGGAAACGGAACGGTTATATTTTAAAACATTAGAACATGTGTGATTCGCTGAATTTCTTGAATAATATTTTGATTTTGAAATTGTCTAAGTTTTGCCGCACTACGTCAAATAAATAATGAATGGTTTCTATTCTTTTCGCATTTAGGATGATGGTAATAAGCGATACGCTTACCAGATGTGACAATGTTGCTAAGCGACCATGAATTATATTATTTGTTTTAGTTTCACGCTTTTATTTATCTAATTGCTAACGCAATTTGCTGTCGTCTATTCGAATTCTACGCCTAGAAACATATCGCCTTTACAACATAAACATACCGTAACGTCTTCAAGAAATATGACATTTGTAGCTTCAATGTTTACAAATCTATCAAAATGTAATGTTCTAAGGTGCAAAAGAACTTTACCGTCTAGTCCCGCGCTCATTGGAATACAATTAATCCAATGCTTATTAAGGGCAGCGTTTGAGCAAACCGCACGTTAAGTTACATTTGTTGGGTATAAATTTTCGCATTTATTAATGCTAAAAACTCAGTCACCGATGTAGAATATTTCAGATGTGAGCAAAATGTTACCGTTCATGAATTTATTTTATTGCTAATAACATGCTCTTGGGTCATCCAAAAGCATATCATGTGTTTTTCTGTCACGCGCCAGTTATAAGTGCGCGGTTACTTGTCACAACCATAATAGATAACGCTAGTATGGAATCGCTCCGGATAAGGTCATTTGAAGCGAAAACTAGCTTCCAATTTACTCATACATGCTGACACTTCGAGGTCTCGGATGGGAGACAGGTACCCGGGGTTAGCGGGGCGTGGTAGTGGTTTTCGAAGGGAGGTTCCCCAAAGGGTGTTGAAAACAGTTGGCACCTCCCCCACCCGTCCTTACTCTGAGGACCCATTTTATGATTTTAACCACGCTTCGAAATTTTTCGCCTCGTTTTTACCAATTTTCGCTCAAATTTCCCATATCCTGGAGAGGCGGGTAGGATGACGGGAGGACAGTGCGGGACATCACGGTTGAGCCAGGAGATACTGCAAGGGAGAGACCAGGGCCTCGGCAGGGGTGTCCGAGGCCACAGAGGGTATTCCCATTGAAAAGATGCTTCGGCATGTATGAATTTACTGCATTGCATGCTCGTGGGATGACGCCAGGAGGGTACGGAGCACCACGGTTGAGGCAAGGGTACTTCAAGGGGGAGACCAGGGCCTTGGCAGGGGTGTCCGAGGCCACAGGGGGTATTTCCATTGAAATTGTGCCTCGGCATGTATAAATTTACTGTACTGTATTAAGAAATAGAATATTTGGGGAGGCTACTGCTGATCAATAAGTGCAAAGGTTGTGGTTTTACTGGTTCATCGTTGTAAAAGGTTTTGTTTGGTGGCATATTACTTAATGCCTACTACATATTCCATACTGAAAAATTCCTTTTATACCGAGGCTCCTGATTTGGCGAAATCCCATAGAACTGTTAAATTAGTGTTATAAAATAAGGTTCATATAGAAAGCAACAAAAATGAACAGGAGATGCTGACGCGTGGCTATGAACTCAACCATATGTTAACCGCCATAAGATATAATTCAGAATTTGTTTTGACCGCCGACATCGTACCATTAGCTTAAACATGGCCAAAGAAAACGCCTATATGTTTGCCATGGAATACTTTATAGAATAGGTATGCCACTCCTGTTCAATGATGTTGGTTTAGTTTGAAATTAGTGTACTTTCGCAAATTTAGTGCACAAAGGCCAACGCTAGTTTGGAACGTTTGTCTGAGTAACAATACACATTTTTGTACGGAGCTTTGTCCAAAATATGACAATCTACTATGATCATGAAATTGACTGATTATCGAACCGGTAAATGAGTGATTTTCAAACAAAAAATACGAAATATAGAATTTACAATTTGTCGCCTGTACAATTGGTCGACCGGACATTTTGTCGCTTCGACTATTCGTTGCAAGATCAATTTGTCGCCTACACAATTATTCATCTGAACAATTTATCGCCTAGACAATTGTGGAAAACTAAAATTTGTCGTCTGGAATATGATATGTCCGTCATAGCTTAGTACTAATTTAATACCGTATAACGAACTGTTTGTATTCACGTCAAACTCTCTTTAGTCGAATTGCCCGGTTGTTCCGAGTGAACAAAAGCGACGTGATAAGCAGAATCTTTGAGTCTATTTATTTTTAAGACAAATGCCAATATGCCGGCAAATCTTTGGATCCTTGCTGAAATACATTATATCAGGTTGTCACCTCAATGTAGTAAACTTTACATTATGTGATAAGGGTTCTTACGGGTGGGGTCTTATTTTGTATATGGTTTTAACCACATTAAATTCAGGTTCAAAAACAAAATTGTTACCGATGTTCGTAAAACTGGAGTGCTAAGCTATGATGGACAATATACCGCAGTCCAGACGACAAATTTTGCTTTTTCCTAATTGACCAGCGGACCAGTTGTACAGACGATAAATTGTCCAGGCAACGAATTGTCCATGCGACGAATTGTCCAGGCGACAAATTGTTCAGGTGACCAATTGTCCAGGAGACAAATTGTGCGGATGCAATCTGTCCATCGATAAATAGTGCAGCGACAGTTTGTCCGCTAACTGATTAGCCACAATTTAATCAATGTATGGTCTAAGTTTGTATCATTAAATTAATCTATGTTGTATTGTGTTATTTGAAAACCCGTTTTAATTATACCCTGAAGTTATAACTGTTTCACAATGCAACTTCGGATTGGTACTTATGACCAAAGTTTTTAAAGTCAACATGGATTGATGATTATAAAAATGGGTTATTATTAGTTTTAGATAACTGTGACTAATACTAATATGTGTTGAAATTGTACCGCCCGAGGCTATCATCAAATGTTGATTTTGACAGAAAATAGTCGTTGATAGCAAAAATTCATAAATATACAATACTGCAGGAGAGTATTAACTAACATATACAAATGTTTGTTGCAGAAACTGATATATTGTGCCAATTCTATACGCGGAAACTTATTCTGAAACCTGAGTTGATTCTAAACGGCGATATTACTAATAAAATTCTGGAAAAAATTGTTAACTATATCTTACAACCCAGATTTGAGAGGGTTACAAATATATATGCAGATTTTATGCAGATTTTTTTGTGATAAATTGTTTGCTGTTTTAGTTGATATAGGTCTGTTTGCCGGGAAATGACATTTTTCGGTGTTGTCGCTTATCGGTAATTAACCGTTCGAAATCCACTACATCAGTGTTCTGCAATGCAGGGCAAAAAATTTTTTGGGTATGACTGGGGCTCTACGAGGTAAAAGTACTACACTGCAAATGTCACTGGTATGTGTAACCTAAGGTAAGATGAAATCTTTTCCTCGTCCTTGTCCCTACCAGGGGTCGAAACTTGCGGAGTGTTAACCTTACTTACCTCGTTCAAAAGCCGTGTCGGGATGTAGTACAGCTGTTTTCCAATCAGAGTACATGCCGTCATCTTATCCCTACCTAGGTAGCTTTCTAGTCTGAAGCCAGGGGCGTCGAGCTCGGATAATTGGTTAACTAAGTTTAGCGGGCTCTGCTATTAGCACGTATCACACCAGCGAAGTCTTAATTTTAGCAGCAATCGGTGCGATTTAATATTTCAGCCTCACGTTTCGCACACGATCGAGGTGGGTGAAGCCGTTGCTCTATGACATCATTTTTGGCTTTGGTTGAAGTAAGCATTCGCACCACTAGACAGCTGCAAGGTGTGACACCGACTTCTGTACTTTAGATTTCGTCTGTTTGGTATTTGGCGATCGCACAGTACACATAAATCTCTTCTCAAATTTATCCTTGCTGCATTGGTCGATACATATATGGCTTGAAGTTCCAGGTCGACGACTACTGCTACAGTGGAACTAAGGTATTTAAAGTGTTCGGTGCTCGCCTGTCAACGTTGCTTATTCGTATAGTGTCGGTAGCAGTTACATATCTTAACAAGCATTCTCTCTACTCAACCCAGATAAAATGTAGAAATATAACGTGGCAACGTATGACTGAGCCCAGATGTATCTAGTTAATCTAGTTAATTCGTCTAACACGAATTCGTCATTGCGTAATATATACGATTTGGCAATTTTATAAATAAAACAATTTTCTGAAATTATGTTGCTAAACTCTACATATTTCCACGATTTCCAATTAATGGTTCTGGTACTAACTGCAAACGTCAACATAACGATCTGATGTCGTAGTCCGAACACAATTCAGTCAAAATACCAATTTGACTAGTCAGAAATTCCACTGCAGCTTGGTCCGGTTTAAACTGAAATTTTAGGTCTGTCCGGTTCAGACTTCAATACGCGGTTTACCGCGGTATTGCTATTACAAAATGGAGGATTGCAGTTTGGACTGAACCAAACTACATTTGTAGTTAGACCGGATTATACTGCAATTGCAGCTTTAACTAGTCAAATTGGCAGTTTGACTGAATAGGCGCTTGGACTACGACACATCCGTTTTGTTATTACATCATTTTAGCGGGAAATTTTGTCGTAATATATTAATGCGTTAGAATTGCAACGCTGAAACACTGTAAGCATCGTTGGGATACCAAATAATTGCTATTAAAAGTTATACTATATCCAGCTGTAATAAGTGGCACTGTTTAAATTATCATGTCTACTTTTGGTATCTAAAATTACTTAACATCATTTTCCGAATTAAGTTGGTACATGGCTAAATTAGACAATGTTTTCTAAACTACAACATAGAAATATCATAAATTTTGCAACTTAAAGACTTTATAATCGAACCCGTATTGAGAGACTTGTATAAGCAGCTATTGTGTTTAGTTTAGGTAAATCAAACGATTCCAAAAATAGTTTAAGTTTTAGCAGCCAAGTGACACATACTCATAAAATTATTTGTTTTCCTTAGTGAGAGTTTAAGTTCACGTGCATCCGGGTATAAATATTTATCTCCACAGTTGGCAAGCAGACAGTGCGCGATCGTTCATTATCAAATCAGATAACGTGTGTCATTGGGGTGGTAGTGGACCGATTTGTCTCAACTTTTACAGTCAGTAGCTTTTGCGACTTACCTATAATAGCAGTGCTGTCACTCTAAGAACTATTACCACTATGGATTGCTACTGTAGGTATATCACTTTGAAGAAGTAGGCCGACATAATATTTTAAGTTTCGGTCAAATTACGTAAATTTCGCTACTACAAAGACTCCCGTTAAAGACATACCCGGAAAATCTGAGCACAGCAAACATGATCGTTTAGCATTCCTAATGCCCCGTGTCTTGATATTAGTTCATCTCATTTGTACTAGATATAATAGGATTAATATCTTTTATTTAAAATGAATCCAAGTTTCATTTTTATCAAGATAACACCAGAAGGCTTTTGCTAATACAGGTCAAGTTTTGATTGTACGCATCACCACAACTCTTTTTTTATTATAATCTATAGATAGAAACCGTTGGATTATGTTTCAAACGGCCTTATTTAGTATTACCTTTATTTTTGAGCAAATTAGCTTCAAGGTAACCTATGCTGCACCTAAATCGTCTTTCATGTGAATATTTAAGGTGAAATTTTTTCAAAAATTCATTAATAGATTTTAATTTTCTATCGATTTTAAAGAATTTGGTATAGCTCGCAAAACAACCTTCGCCGTGGCGCTAGCGGCTTGATAAAATTTTCCGTGACACTATTCGATTAACCATTGCTAGTCAATTATATTGTGACGCTAGTTACCATTGCTCGTTATTTAAGCCTACTGCATGCCTCTAGGAATTTTTGTGTTAACAAAAAATTGCACAAAAATGTTCAGTAATTATTATATATGTAATAAGATGGCTTACCTAAACAAAGTACTTAATACTCTTTTCATTTTTACCAATTACCACTATTCTGCCATGTAAAATTAAATAATGGACGACAGAGCACTACACATAAATATTAGAATCTAACAGTGTACCTACACGTGCGACTGCACTCCTCCAATGATTTCTTTAATAACAAAATTTCACAAAACAAACATAAATCGGAAACATTGTGAATATGGCCATATGAGGTGTGTCGACATTTTAACTCAATCATAAAGCATAGACTGTACAGAAACTTTAATATTCAACGCTTTTGTCACTTTTTGTTAAGCTTGTTAGGATCCAAAGTTCAAAAAGCGAAATCTTCAAAATTTTGAATAATAAATTTTCGTACTGCTTATTGGCTTACTGATGTCTTTATTCTTGTGAGACAACTTTACGGACAAAAATATCAAATTCACCGCATAAAATAGTTAAATTTTCGTATTATTTATTTTAGATGCGCTTTACAAAGATAGGATTGCTCATGGGTTTTCGCAGTTGCTGAAAACGATTAAATGTATCGTAATTTTTTGGTATTCACCGATTCTGGGGCTACACCAGGCAACGGGGTAGCTAGGCCTTCTCTATATTGAGGTTCGTATTTTTCTCGGAAGTTGTGACTTAAAATTTATTTGCGTTCCTGTGTTTTTGGTCATTGCAAAAAGAAAAAGTCTCGTATGCTTTTACCATGCGCTGAAAATAGTCAATAAGGTTCTTGTATTTTGGTGGTGATAAAACGCTTCTGCGCTTCCAGCAACCGCTTAAAACAGTTGTCACGTTGTTATTAATGCACAGTTGTATATTATTGTTTTATGTGCATTTGAAAAGAATCAATGTCTGAACTAAAGTCTCCAAAATTGTATGTATGGCCATCGAACCTAGACTAAGCCACAACCGCTTCATTTCTCTTGGGAAAGCGTGTAATTTGCATATATGTCTATATACATACTGCGCTAGTAAATGCACCGCGGGCATGACAGCCCACTGATATACGTATTCCTGTACCTCCAGCTAAGTATTCACGTCATTTGTTACTAATGATGTTTCAAAAACTGGTGGTAAAATGTTCAAAAGTTCACCCTTGCAATTAATTATATTGCAGTATTTTCAATCTTGACCAACTAGTCTTTCAAATTTCGCAAGGCACCAAATGTCTCGTTTTGGCAATCAAGTATCATTGACCTAGGGAGGTCACGCAACTACCCACAAATATAATGAACTTCACTAACAGGGATACCACGGGTGTGGTCATGGTAAGGCATTAGGTGGCGTGTGCTCTTGTTTTTGTTGTTGCCCCCTCGCACCGGCTTACAACGGACACAACGATTTGTTTTCTGATCAATCTAAGAAACCTTCGCAAAGCATTGATGCCTCAGCTCGTCAGCAAATTTTCGGCGCGCTCCCGGCAAACCCCGTCCGAAAATAAATCATTTGCGTTTTAAGCTGTGCATGCCTACGAAGCAGTTACTACCTAGCGAATATTGTTTTAAATAAACAAAACTATAATATTAAGTATTTTTTCAAATGGAACACGGCTGTACAATATAAATATAATCCTTGGCTGTGTAATGTGCCCGATATTAAATCTATTGTTTATTTTAGAATTAGTTTAACAAATTTTCTCACTTTTTGAAAATGGATTGTTTTTTAGCCGCAACGTATGTGAGATTACAGCCTCGCGAATTTATTTTTCTTTTGGTTGACACCGTGTTAAGCTGTTTCCGTTTACTAATTTTTCATTCGAAAATATTATTTATTTTCTGCAAAGTGTAAAATACATTAATATCCCGAATATTTAGCACCTACCTGTATGTAATCCAAATTTGCGTTAGGTTACGCTGACGAGACAAAAAGCTCGGATAAACCTTATTGTTTAATGTTTATACAGAACAGTTCGTGCTTCTTCCCTTCCTGCCAAAAATGTAATTAGCCTGTCTCCTAGTTGACAATGGCTAAATTTATTTTGGACGAAATAAACACCAAATCAACGGGAATAAAATCAGTCTTCATGCAGCGTCGCACAGTGCTGGAAGCGCAACGCCTTGCTTAACCTAAGAGAATATATACTCGTTCATATGACAAAATGAATATTTTTATTAGTATTAGAATAAAGTTTATAAAAACCTAGTGTATAGATAGAAATACAACAAGTAAAACTTATCCCAATTAACCAGGCTCTGAATGTATCAAATAGAGTACACATAGTCTAATCTCACAAATTATATAAACATTTTCACATATCAGTCGACACGCACGACAGATGACCAGTGTCAGTTATAATAATCGTCTGATATTTGCTTTGGGAAATGTCCGAAAGATAATGAGATTATAGACGATGCTTCTTCGCTAGCGAAATCTGAGTGCTGTACCGTCGTGCATTATAATAGCAATAGTCGGCATAGAATATAAATATAAAGTTCTTCGTTTCACTTACTTGGTAAGGTATCATAGATGAATTATAATGTTTGTAGCCAGCATGATGCCGAGCCAAGAATTCTTTCCGTCGGCTCTACAAACTAGGCGTGAAGTCCATTATGACGATTTCAAAGTGAGATGTTGTGAACACTAGTCGACCGTTTCTCAGTGGAAAGTTTGTTTGATGCCCAAAGAATATGGAATTTAATATATTTGCTAGACCAAAGGAATGAATCTAATTGCTTATATATCTTATCGTTTGTTACAGTTGCGTAGTTTTATTAACCATTTATATTAACGCTCACATTATATTTTTTCACTGTGGTCAGTATTCAGACAAATACAGTGATTATCACCGTAAGGATCAAATATATAGGTAGGCTTTTATCTCAAAGTTTTACTACGCATATAGAAACATAAAACATGAACTAATGTATATACGATGTATTCTTGGATACCTTATACAAATTAACTGCACTTATTTAGCATTAAGTACTAAGAATTTATTTCTGTTTAATCCAACGTCTAGACGCATGCTGATTTAATGATAATTAAGGCTTCAATATGCAATACAGATTCATTAACAATAAAAAAGAAATTGTTTTCAAAAATGGCTACCGTTCCAATGCTCTTGGATCGTAGTTGGTTTACCTCGAAGCGTAGGCTACACTTTCAAGTCAAATATCAATTCTCATTGATACAGCATCAAAGGACCTTCTAGAATATTTATTGAAGCATTAAGGAATAATACGGGACTATTATGGCATATTTTTCATAATAAATTTAGGTAACCCTGCACGAAAAACTGTCGAGGACACAAAGAAGATCAGGCTTGATTTCGGTTATCTGAATTGTACGGTTAACGCTTCTATAGTTTTCTGGAACGATATGCTAACTACTTAAAGTCCCAATATTTACAAAATAATGAGCCTGATATGCAAACTAATCACCAACTTGAATGGAACAACTGCAATATTTTTGTAAATAGTCATAGTTCAGCATCTGTTTATCTACGGACCAGATACTTGCAAAGTGTACTGTCCAAAGAACTCTTCGAAATGAAATTTAGTGATCCTTACCAATGTGTTCAGGAGTTATATGCGAGACAATAAAATATCTAGGATTAAATTTAATCTACCAGACATTTACCTAATTAATTCTTTTTGGAATCTATTGTTGATGCGGCTACATCTTTATTCTAAGTTATATTCGTTTTATACCATTTCATTAAATTCGTTTTTGTCAGAATCCTTCAAGGATTCTATAATGGCCTGTATCATTGACTATTATCCAAATGACAGCATAGGTACGTTTCTCTTCTATTGAACCAGTGGCATTATACTTTTGTTTTGTGGTTCTGCGTATTATGCGCGGCTAAACGTAATCTGACCTCACTAACCATCCTGTTTTGCAAAACCCGATGCGGATTCCACAGCCATTGCTATGGAACAAATAGAAAATTGGATTTGTTTCTTTGCTAGCCAAGTGTTAACGCTTTTCAATTAGATAACTACAGTTATACAACGTCTGATAGTTTTTAATTCGGAATCATCTCTGTTCCCCAACAAATTTGATGTAACTGTGACGATACAAGAGAAACGGTCCTGTTATTTATGAATAAATTTTGGCGAACAAAACCATTGTGAATTCAAATCTCGCAAAATTTTGTTCCTAACATATGTGATGTTTGGGAATAGAAATGGGTTTTTTCGACCGATACGAAAATGTACGAGAACTCATTTCTTTTTAAAAAACAAAGTAGGGTGGGCAGCGGGGTCATTTTAAGTTTAGTTGTGCATTACGTACGAAAATTTCTTACATTAATTATACAGAAATTGCATCGGTCGGAAAATTCACAACTATCGCGAAAATTGGACTAAATTTTATATTTTATTATTTGTAGTTTTGAACTTTAATACAAAATTCAATAGGAAATCCTGACGCTTAGCTATGTAATAAAAATTGCCAGATATCAAGAGAAACAAGATATGATAAGAAATACGGTTGGACATTTTTTCGTAGCATTTTTAGATTAGACATTGCGAAAAAGCTGTAAAAATAACAATCAACGGACTATATTTTTCACCCAAAATGGTAGTATAAAGACTATGTTACATTCTTATGAAGTAGTGGATTTAAGACATAAAGTTGCATATTTTCTCGAATTTAATATACTAAAAACCCAACCAAAGTTTGTTAGGAATACTTACTGTGATTTTAGGCAATGTGTATTTTTCCATCATATCATATAACTGCGGTTTATAAAATCCGAACAAACTTACTTATATATTTGATGTTTTTGTTTTAGTTGACATAGTTTGTCAAAAACCGGTTCGCGAAAAAAAGTGTTTTAAGCCTTCCGTTTTTGGTTTAACATGATGTGAATTTATGAATCAATTACAAACTTTAAAGAAAACAGCTGCTTTTTAAATATTTAAATCCTAATGATTTTTGTCCTGCCGTTATTCAAACTAGTAAAAAAGGTCTGACTGTTTGCGTGAGAATATATCTTTGTTACTCAAATAATACTCTGTATACTCTCAATCAAAATAATGATATTTTATGGATTCTGATGAATTTAAATTTCAGCTTCACGCCTTAGAATACAAATGATATGAGCTTTGCCTTATGTGTGAAGCAAAACTAATTTCAATTATATTTCCCTACGTTGCAATTTAAAAGCACTACACGTGCGGTTTCCACTAAGCAGCATCGTGACCTTTCCGCCAAAAGTTTGCATCACTGCAAGGTGCTTATGAAATGGTGATGTCCCATTTAACAATCATAAGCTGAGTGTGAAATTGTCATCATGGATTTATCTATTGTGTGCAACACGTCGTCGTAGTTATTTTTGAAGCCACCAAACATCAAAATACATTGTAATGGTGTATGTAATTTTAGCTCAAATTTTCGGCCGCTGAATTTATTCCTATTGAAACGGAGCGAGTATAGCGAGCGTAGTTTCTCTAAATACCTTTTAAAAGACAAAAATTCGGCAATTTTTTCATATTTTTGTATTGATGGACTTTCGTGTTTTTTATTCGACGCGTCATGAGATATATTTGTGCACCTACCTTTGTGTTTGCACTGCTCCAATGACTTCTTGTCCAAGTTTTCAGAAAAGTTTTCGGAGTTGTTACAGATATATCTATATTGGGTGGTTATTATCTCTGAAAACCATCCAGTGGGCTAGCTTTGCTAAATTTTTACGTAAAAATTACAAATTTTGGCATTTTTCTAGTTTGTTGTGCATAGAAGCTTAAAATTTGTATATATGTTTTAGTTTTCTCTGAATATGATTAAACCAACTGCTGTTTTTGTTATATGTCATACGAGATGCGCTTGGTCGCTAGAGCGTCAAAAATAACACTGGAAATTGTAATTTCTACTAAAAGTTATGATTTATAAATTTCGAAGTTTTTTGTCCTTTTGGTTGGTATCTCTAGCTAATATATACATCTTTATTTACGGAGGCGTTCAACCCCTTAGCTACTATTTTTTCGCGAATAAACTGTAACAGACACCATGTAGCTAATGCGATGTATTAGTTAATTGTGCTGTTAAATTTTTAATATTCATACTAACCTAGATAATATAGATGTTGGCAAAATGGCATGCCGCGCACTCTCAATAAAGTACAATAAAGGCACTATGTTTTGACACCGTCAGGAAATCATAGCACCCTTGAAAAACTTTATAAATTACACGGGGGTGGCTAAGACATCCTGCTGTCCAGGGTGTGCTTGGTATTGTGTAGAGTGTAAAGGTTCCAAATGTTGAGGACATTATAGGACATAAATTGCAGACTAGCTGGATTTTCATCTGCGATTTAAACTTCCATAAAATCCAAAAATTGCAAATAAAAAATTCGAAAAAGTTAAAAATTTTCCCAAAAAATCACATTACATTGGATTTGTATATACCAGTTTCGATTTATGTCACTACTAGAAACACTGAAAATGCTAAAGCATGATACTACATTTGCCGGTATAGCAATTGACGCTATAGAGCTGCTTTCAATGTATCTCACGGAACCGTTTTAACCGATACAATTTGATACGTCTTCAGAAATAGTAGCTTCCACGCAAAATGCTACACCTTTTTGGATCCTAATATATTTAGATTTTTTGTTATTATTACGGATATTCATTACATTTAATAATAAAATGATACCATCACTTGAAGTGATTCGTAATTAGACCAGTAAATCTAGCAAATAACCACCATAAATAGTTTGGTTTGACAGGCTGACGGTGGATCTCTAGCCCTTTCAGTCATTCGTTCAGCACTAGAAAAACACGTCAAGGCACATAAACGGTTACAAAACATATTTTCAAACACAATTTGTTGTACTGACCTGTTTCAGTTGGTGACATTGATACAATATGTATCTCTTTGGCATTAAATCTCCAGAGTCGTGATAAAAACCGGCCACGAAAGAAAAAAGCCGAAGTCTAAAAGATCCAAACACGCCGCAACCGCCCGTTCAAAAGGAAAAACAGCGGCCGAAAAGAGCAAAAACAACACCATACAAGAGAGGGGGCTTCAAAAAAACACGACGACGGTTGCACACAATAGAAAATCCAGAGACAATTACACACTCAGCTTATGATTGTTAAATGGGACATCACCATTTCATAAGCACCTTGCAGTGATGCAAACTTTTGGCGGAAAGGTCACGATGCTGCTTAGTGGAAACCGCACGTGTAGTGCTTTTAAATTGCAACATCAGGAAATATAATTGAAATTAGTTTTGCTTCACATAAGGCAAAGCTCATATCATTTGTATTCTAAGGCGTGAACTGAAATTTAAATTCATCAGAATCCATAAAATATCATTATTTTGATTGAGAGTATACAGAGTATTATTAGTAACGAATATATCTCACGCAAACAGTCAGACCTTTTTTATTAGTTTGAATAACGGCAGGAACATTTAAAATCATTAGGATTTAAATATTTAAAACGCAGCTGTTTTCTTTAAAGTTTGTAATTGATTCATAAATTCACATCATGTTAAACCAAAAACGGAGGCTTAAAACACTTTTTTTTCGCGAACCGGTTTTTGACAAACTATGTCAACTAAAACAAAACATCAAATATATAAGTAAGTTTGTTCGGATTTTATAAACCGCAGTTATATGATATGATGGAAAAATACACATTGCCTAATCACAGTAAGTATTCCTAACAAACTTTGGTTGGGTTTTTAGTATATTAAATTCGAGAAAATATGCAACTTTATGTCTTAAATCCACTACTTCATAAGAATGTAACATAGTCTTTATACTACCATTTTGGGTGAAAAATATAGTTCGTTGATTGTTATTTTTACAGCTTTTCGCAATGTCTAATCTAAAAATGCTACGAAAATGTCCAACCCGTATTTCTTATCATATCTTGTTTCTCTTGATATCTGGCAATTTTTATTACATAGCTAAGCGTCAGGATTTCCTATTGAATTTTGTATTAAAGTTCAAAACTACAAATAATAAAATATAAAATTTAGTCCAATTTTCGCGATAGTTGTGAATTTTTCCGACCGATGCAATTTCTGTATAATTAATGTAAGAAATTTTCGTACGTAATGCACAACTAAACTCTAAAATGACCCCGCTGCCCACCCTTCTTTGTTTTTTAAAGAATGACCTCTCGTCTCCTTTTCCGGTATCGGTCGGAAAAACCCATTTCTATTCCCAAACATCACATATGTTAGGAACAAAATTTTGCGAGATTTGAATTCACAATGGTTTTGTTCGCCAAAATTTATTCATAAATAACAGGTCCGTTTCTCTTGTATCGTCACAGTTACATCAAATTTGTTCGGAAAAGAACAGAGATGATTCCGAATTAAAAACTATCAGACGTTGTATAACTGTAGTTATCTAATTGAAAAGCGTTAACACTTGGCTAGCAAAGAAACAAATCCAATTTTCTCATTTGTTCCATAGCAAATGGCTGTGGAATCCCGCATATCAGGGTTTTGCAAAACAGGATGGTTAGTGAGGTCAGATTACGTTTAGCCGCGCATAATACGCAGAACCACAAAACAAAAGTATAATGCCACTGGTTCAATAGAAGAGAAACGTACCTATGCTGTCATTTGGATAATAGTCAATGATACAGGCCATTATAGAATCCCTTGAAGGATTTGCTGCGACAAAAACGAATTTAATGAAATGGTATAAAACGAATATAACTTAGAATAAAGATATAGTAGCCGCATCAACGAATAGATATTCTCAAAAAGAATTAATTAGGTAAATGTCTGGTAGATTAAATTTAATCCTAGATATTTTATTGTCTCGCATATAACTCCTGAACACATTGGTAAGGATCACTAAATTTCATTTCGAAGAGTTCTTTGGACAGTACACTTTGCAAGTATCTGGTCCGTAGATAAACAGATGCTGAACTATGACTATTTACAAAAATATTGCAGTTGTTCCATTCAAGTTGGTGATTAGTTTGCATATCAGGCTCATTATTTTGTAAATATTGGGACTTTAAGTAGTTAGCATATCGTTCCAGAAAACTATAGAAGCGTTAACCGTACAATTCAGATAACCGAAATCAAGCCTGATCTTCTTTGTGTCCTCGACAGTTTTTCGTGCAGGGTTACCTAAATTTATTATGAAAAATATGCCATAATAGTCCCGTATTATTCCTTAATGCTTCAATAAATATTCTAGAAGGTCCTTTGATGCTGTATCAATGAGAATTGATATTTGACTTGAAAGTGTAGCCTACGCTTCGAGGTAAACCAACTACGATCCAAGAGCATTGGAACGGTAGCCATTTTTGAAAACAATTTCTTTTTTATTGTTAATGAATCTGTATTGCATATTGAAGCCTTAATTATCATTAAATCAGCATGCGTCTAGACGTTGGATTAAACAGAAATAAATTCTTAGTACTTAATGCTAAATAAGTGCAGTTAATTTGTATAAGGTATCCAAGAATACATCGTATATACATTAGTTCATGTTTTATGTTTCTATATGCGTAGTAATTGAACTTTGACATAAAAAGCCTACCTATATATTTGATCCTTACGGTGATAATCACTGTATTTGTCTGAATACTGACCACAGTGAAAAAATATAATGTGAGCGTTAATATAAATGGTTAATAAAACTACGCAACTGTAACAAACGATAAGATATATAAGCAATTAGATTCATTCCTTTGGTCTAGCAAATATATTAAATTCCATATTCTTTGGGCATCAAACAAACTTTCCACTGAGAAACGGTCGACTAGTGTTCACAACATCTCACTTTGAAATCGTCATAATGGACTTCACGCCTAGTTTGTAGAGCCGACGGAAAGAATTCTTGGCTCGGCATCATGCTGGCTACAAACATTATAATTCATCTATGATACCTTACCAAGTAAGTGAAACGAAGAACTTTATATTTATATTCTATGCCGACTATTGCTATTATAATGCACGACGGTACAGCACTCAGATTTCGCTAGCGAAGAAGCATCGTCTATAATCTCATTATCTTTCGGACATTTCCCAAAGCAAATATCAGACGATTATTATAACTGACACTGGTCATCTGTCGTGCGTGTCGACTGATATGTGAAAATGTTTATATAATTTGTGAGATTAGACTATGTGTACTCTATTTGATACATTCAGAGCCTGGTTAATTGGGATAAGTTTTACTTGTTGTATTTCTATCTATACACTAGGTTTTTATAAACTTTATTCTAATACTAATAAAAATATTCATTTTGTCATATGAACGAGTATATATTCTCTTAGGTTAAGCAAGGCGTTGCGCTTCCAGCACTGTGCGACGCTGCATGAAGAGCTGATTTTATTCCCGTTGATTTGGTGTTTACTTTTCGTCCAAAATAAATTTTGCCATTGTCAACTAGGAGACAGGCTCCTTACATTTTTGGCAGGAAGGGAAGAAGCACGAACTGTTCTGTATAAACATTAAACAATAAGGTTTATCCCGAGCTTTTCGTCTTGTCAGCGTAACCTAACGCAAATTTGGATTACATACAGGTAGGTGCTAAATATTCGGGATATTAATGTATTTTACACTTTGCAGAAAATAAATAATATTTTCGAATGAAAAATTAGTAAACGGAAACAGCTTAACACGGTGTCAACCAAAAGAAAAATAAATTCGCGAGGCTGTAATCTCACATACGTTGCGGCTAAAAAACAATCCATTTTCAAAAAGTGAGAAAATTTGTTAAACTAATTCTAAAATAAACAATAGATTTAATATCGGGCACATTACACAGCCAAGGATTATATTTATATTGTACAGCCGTGTTCCATTGGAAAAAATACTTAAGATTATCGTTTTGTTGATTTACAACAATCTGCGCTAGGTAGTAACTGCTTCGTAGGCATGCACTGCTTAAACCGCAATTGATTTATTTTCGGACGGGGTTTTGCCGGGAGCGTCGCCGAAAATTTTTTTGCTGACGAGCTGAGGCATCAATGCTTTGCGAAGGTTTCTTAGATTGATCAGAAAACAAATCGTTGTGTCCGTTGTAAGCCGGTGCGAGGGGGCAACAACAAAAACAAGAGCACACGCCACCTAATGCCTTACCATGACCACACCCGTGGTATCCCTGTTAGTGAAGTTCATTATATTTGTGGGTAGTTGCGTGACCTCCCTAGGTCAATGATACTTGATTGCCAAAACGAGACATTTGGTGCCTTGCGAAATTTGAAAGACTAGTTGGTCAAGATTGAAAATACTGCAATATAATTAATTGCAAGGGTGAACTTCTAACATTTTACCACCAGTTTTTGAAACATCATTAGTAACAAATGACGTGAATACTTAGCTGGAGGTACAGGAATACGTATATCAGTGGGCTGTCATGCCCGCGGTGCATTTACTAGCGCAGTATGTATATAGACATATATGCAAATTACACGCTTTCCCTAGAGAAATGAAGCGGTTGTGGCTTAGCTCTAGGTTCTATGGCCATACATACAATTTTGGACAATTCTTTAGCTTCAGACATTGATTCTCTTCAAATGCACATAAAACAATAATATACAACTGTGACATTAATAACAACGTGACAACTGTTTTAAGCGGTTGCTGGGAAGCGCAGAAGCGTTTTATCACCACCAAAATACAAGAACCTTATCAACGTATTTTCAGCGCATGGTAAAAGCATACGAGACTTTTTCTTTTTGCAATGACCAAAAACACAGGAACGCAAATAAATTTTAAGTCACAACTTCCTAGAGATAAATACGAACCTCAATATAGAGAAGGCCTAGCTTCCCCGTTGCCTGTGTGTAGCCCCAGAATCGGTGAATACCAAAAAATTACTATACATTTAATCTGTTTTCAGCAACTGCGAAAACCCATGAGCTATCCTATCTTTGTAGAAAAAGCGCATCTAAAATAAAATAATACTAAAATTTAACTATTTTATGCGGTGAATTTGATATTTTTGTCCGTAAAGTCGCTCGCACAAGAATAAAGACATCAGTAAGCCAATAAGCAGTACGAAAATTTATTATTCAAAATTTTGAAGATTTCGCTTTTTGAACTTTGGATCCTAACAAGCTTAACAAAAAGTGACAAAAGCGTTGAATATTAAAGTTTCTGTACAGTCTATGCTTTATGATTGAGTTAAAATGTCGACACACCTCATATGGCCATATTCACAATGTTTCCGATTTATGTTTGTTTTGTGAAATTTTGTTATTAAAGAAATCATTGGAGGAGTGCAGTCGCACGTGTAGGTACACTGTTAGATTCTAATATTTATGTGTAGTGCTCTGTCGTCCATTATTTAATTTTACATGGCAGAATAGTGGTAATTGGTAAAAATGAAAAGAGTATTAAGTACTTTGTTTAGGTAAGCCATCTTATTACATATATAATAATTACTGAACATTTTTGTGCAATTTTTTGTTAACACAAAAATTCCTAGAGGCATGCAGTAGGCTTAAATAACGAGCAATGGTAACTAGCGTCACAATATAATTGACTAGCAATGGTTAATCGAATAGTGTCACGGAAAATTTTATCAAGCCGCTAGCGCCACGGCGAAGGTTGTTTTGCGAGCTATACCAAATTCTTTAAAATCGATAGAAAATTAAAATCTATTAATGAATTTTTGAAAAAATTTCACCTTAAATATTCACATGAAAGACGATTTAGGTGCAGCATAGGTTACCTTGAAGCTAATTTGCTCAAAAATAAAGGTAATACTAAATAAGGCCGTTTGAAACATAATCCAACGGTTTCTATCTATAGATTATAATAAAAAAAGAGATGTGGTCATTCGTACAATCAAAACTTGACCTGTATTAGCAAAAGCCTTCGGTGTTATCTTGATAAAAAATGAAACTTGGATTCATTTTAAATAAAAGATATTAATCCTATTATATCTAGTACAAATGAGATGAACTAATATCAAGACACGGGGCATTATAATGCTAAACGATCATGTTTGCTGGTCCAGATTTTCCGGGTATGTCTTTAACGGTATTCTTTGTAGTAGCGAAATTTACGTAATTTGACCGAAACTTAAAATATTATGTCGGCCTACTTCTTCAAAAGTGATATACCTACAGTAGCAATCCATAGTGGTAATAGTTCTTAGAGTGACAGCACTGCTATTATAGGTAAGTCGCAAAAGCTACTGACTGTAAAAGTTGAGACAAATCGGTCCACTACCACCCCAATGACACACGTTATCTGATTTGATAATGAACGATCGCGCACTGTCTGCTTGCCAACTGTGGAGATAAATATTTATACCCGGATGCACGTGAACTTAAACTCTCACTAAGGAAAACAAATAATTTTATGAGTATGTGTCACTTGGCTGCTAAAACTTAAACTATTTTTGGAATCGTTTGATTTACCTAAACTAAACACAATAGCTGCTTATACAAGTCTCTCAATACGGATTCGATTATAAAGTCTTAAGTTGCAAAATTTATGATATTTCTATGTTGTAGTTTAGAAAACATTGTCTAATTTAGCCATGTACCAACTTAATTCGGAAAATGATGTTAAGTAATTTTAGATACCAAAAGTAGACATGATAATTTAAACAGTGCCACTTATTACAGCTGGATATAGTATAACTTTTAATAGCAATTATTTGGTATCCCAACGATGCTTACAGTGTTTCAGCGTTGCAATTCTAACGCATTAATATATTACGACAAAATTTCCCGCTAAAATGATGTAATAACAAAACGGATGTGTCGTAGTCCAAGCGCCTATTCAGTCAAACTGCCAATTTGACTAGTTAAAGCTGCAATTGCAGTATAATCCGGTCTAACTACAAATGTAGTTTGGTTCAGTCCAAACTGCAATCCTCCATTTTGTAATAGCAATACCGCGGTAAACCGCGTATTGAAGTCTGAACCGGACAGACCTAAAATTTCAGTTTAAACCGGACCAAGCTGCAGTGGAATTTCTGACTAGTCAAATTGGTATTTTGACTGAATTGTGTTCGGACTACGACATCAGATCGTTATGTTGACGTTTGCAGTTAGTGCCAGAACCATTAATTGGAAATCGTGGAAATATGTAGAGTTTAGCAACATAATTTCAGAAAATTGTTTTATTTATAAAATTGCCAAATCGTATATATTACGCAATGACGAATTCGTGTTAGACGAATTAACTAGATTAACTAGATACATCTGGGCTCAGTCATACGTTGCCACGTTATATTTCTACATTTTATCTGGGTTGAGTAGAGAGAATGCTTGTTAAGATATGCAACTGCTACCGACACTATACGAATAAGCAACGTTGACAGGCGAGCACCGAACACTTTAAATACCTTAGTTCCACTGTAGCAGTAGTCGTCGACCTGGAACTTCAAGCCATATATGTATCGACCAATGCAGCAAGGATAAATTTGAGAAGAGATTTATGTGTACTGTGCGATCGCCAAATACCAAACAGACGAAATCTAAAGTACAGAAGTCGGTGTCACACCTTGCAGCTGTCTAGTGGTGCGAATGCTTACTTCAACCAAAGCCAAAAATGATGTCATAGAGCAACGGCTTCACCCACCTCGATCGTGTGCGAAACGTGAGGCTGAAATATTAAATCGCACCGATTGCTGCTAAAATTAAGACTTCGCTGGTGTGATACGTGCTAATAGCAGAGCCCGCTAAACTTAGTTAACCAATTATCCGAGCTCGACGCCCCTGGCTTCAGACTTAGAAAGCTACCTAGGTAGGGGACTAAGATGACGGCATGTACTCTGATTGGAAAACAGCTGTACTACATCCCGATATGAGCTTTTGAACGAGGTAAGTGGTGGCGCTCCGCAAGC